>JACEFZ010028505.1:157500-254699 GCA_014155875.1 Cepaea nemoralis | reverse complement strand
GTTCTAATTTTTCTATGGAGGGTGGTAAGGGCCATCGGTATGTAGTGTTGGTTTAGAATGGGCACACATCACTAAATACCTCTCTGACATGACTGTTTTGATTTACAAAACAATCGGGGACACCCCCCAGGGCCGTGTAAGAATGTTTTTTTGCAAGATTATAGGGACTAAGCCCTTGAAGCTGGTGAAAGTGCCACTTCAATCAAGTGAGGTATCTGCCGACTTATTTTGAGTGACAAGTTCAAGATAGTTGTCTTCCCCCCCCCCCCCTGTGTCAAATATGTGGTATGGCCTCTACACACCCCAACATGTGTGGATACAGCAAGCGACCCCCCCCCAATCGCCCCCCTCCCCCGCGGCCTCCTTTCTCCTCAGTATATACATCGCCTCTGTTCCTACTTCTAGTACTGGGTCCCCCCCCCCCTCCACCTACCCCGTGTGGGACCTCCCTTACGATTATCGATGCGTATGTACCCTCTGGCGATAAGCGTGGGCATTCTCACCCAAACCACCTCGTGCTTGGTCCAGTGTTTCCGGGCACCCCTCTGGCACTCAGGGCATGACTTCACATAACAAGAAGCACATCCCTCTGTTCATGTCCCGGCCATAGTAATGGCAGGATAAGCCGCTGGAATCTTGTGGCTGCAACAATACCAATGTGTCCACTAAAGGAGATGGTATGCACCATAGAAGAATCTGGACGGGGAGACTTCTTGAACGACAAAAAATCGAAAGTACTAGTTTGTATCAACTTCCTGCTCTAAGTGTAGTTAGTATCGATCTTCTTTCATGTTAGGGTTATAGGTACTGTGACCCCGACCTGTGCTGGCATCCCCATCAAGACGCACCTTTTTCCCTCTGCAGTCTGTGTTCTGTCTAGCTGCATGCAAGGATATTGAACAGTGAAGCATTTCTCTCACTTTTTTACCGCGGGCCTTTTTATTTTTTATGTTCGTCTTTTAGCTCCCCCCTTCGGCATTGGTGTGAGTGCATCAAGTTGCTTTCTGCACGCTCTTCTCCGTTCTGTCGTTCTCCGAGGAGCGATCGTCTGCTCTTGCTCTCCCATATGAGTATGGGCTTCCATGGGAATGTCCCAGGAAAGACATGTACTGGAAACATAGGATTGTACGGCGAAAATGGGGACGCGTGCTCAATACAGAAAGCTTGATGTTTTGCCGGTTTGAACAGACACATTGACCCTCCGAACGAAGCATATCATACGTGCGAGCAGTCATGGGAAAACTCTTCATGGACAATAAAGTCACCGCTTCTTTGTGCAAGGATTGTGAGCTCAATATCGGGCCCAATCTCACCTTTTCTTCCTTTACGTTGTGAATGTGGGTCTCCTGGATTTGGACCAGATGGCCGCAGAGATAGACAGTAACTGGGAGTCCAACTGTGCCAGGTGCGTCAGTGGTCGTGAGTGCCTAATCACCTGACACCGGGACTGCGTACCGTTGCTAATCGTATTCTTCTCTTTACTATAAAATTGGAACTACAAGGTCGTGATTACTTTTGCACTGTTGCGTATGGAACGTCTGCTCAAAGGACTTATGAAATACATGTCGTTAACGTTTGGGACTGTCACACCTATGAGGTTGTGCTCCGTGGTGCAACACGCCACTCTAGAATTCTAGAGTGTCCTGTTACCTTTGCCGTCCGGTCGCAGTCAATCTAGGCATGTTCGTTGCGCTGTTTGATCTTATATTGGTTGCAACCAACTCCCTGGTCCTAGGATTGTTGTTGTCCTAGTGCGGACTTGAGTTGTTGAAGAATCTCTTGTTGGTGTGAGCCTGTATGATTCCTGTTGGTTGCCCCCCTTGGCATTTTCTATGTGGCACATCCTGCATTGGAAGTAACATGGATAACTGATGCCGAATGTTTACCCTAGCGAGTTCCCGTAGTGGCTTCTTGAGACCTTGAGACTTGGCAGTCTCCTGCGTATACATTTATTGTTCGAGAAGGGTGACTAACACCACCAATCTTCTTTGCAAACATCCCACCTTCTCCTGTAATACCGCGTAGTTGTTGGTGCTAGAGCTTGAAGTGCTCTTGCGTTAAAATATTACCCTCTTCTGTACTATGATACTATCCTCTGATATTTGTTGGCACATTCAATGTCCCGTGACCCACTTTTTGTGTTCTGGTTGTTGCTCTTTGCCTCTCTTGGATCAGGTTTCTCATGACGTTTGTGTGGTTATTATCGGTGGATTCAAACGGTTTTTCCTCACTGCCGTCCCCATGTATCTCGTATCTCGTAACCGTTGTTATGTCTGATTTGTAGTCACCTTTTTTCCCTTCCTCGAGTCGGTTCAATTAGCTTCCGCTCCTTTTCTCCCAGTGAACGTCTCTGAGAAAGGCCTTAGTCCATTGCCTTTGTCTTCTAGGCTGTGTCAGACATACCTTTCATGCAGCTCTTCTCAGCACGCCTCATAGTCATTTGCTGAACTCCCAGCCAAATCCATCTTCACTCTTTATGGACCTGTACTTTAGTATGATTTAGACGCAAACTGTACTTTGGCTTGGTCAACACAACTCTCTACCCCTTTTCTCGTTTCGCTGCTTTCGAAATTTTTTCCGGTAGGGTATGTGACGTCAACCTCGAATTTCTTTACTAGGAATGTAGCCGTCATTTAACTCGTAGTAATTGTTCTCATGTAATGCATGTAGTGCCAGGCTAGTCGAGAATAAACTCGTGAGACCGTTTTTGTCGCTGGTCCCACGTAATTCCCTGGGATAAGCTGTAAGACACCATTGTGTCACTGGTGTCCAGACCCATAGCAACTGACATAGCTCATGAGCGTTGAATGGTACGAGTCAATCTTCTCGTTCGTCCCTGTCTACCTAGCTTAGACACTAACTGAAACTTCATAGCATCGGTAACCATGTACCACTTCTGGGGTTTGAGCCTGGGAGAAGAACCTCCAACTGCTGTCCCTCAGTTTCCCATTAGATGACTCTTCAAATCGAGTTCCCTCATCGTACTCGGACTCCCTTGTTTGGTGAATTTCCATGTTGTACTAGCTTATAATTTTCTGTGAGCAGCTGATTGTTTCGCTTGCAAGTTCTTAGGCAGAACTGTTGAGCTGTCTAAGTTTAGTGTAGCAGCATTGTATCTGTTTGCCACTTCCTCTAGATTCTGTGCACAACTCTTTGACTTATCAATTCTGTTTCCATTTATCTCGGTTTCCTATGTCGATCTTCTCTTCTCTTTCTGTGCGTTCTTTGACGATATCTTTACTCTTCCACCTCTTACCTGTGAGTGTAAGACCGTTTTCTTTTACGTAGGCAGATACCCGACTAATGCCCATTTATTCCCAATTTACCTTTTGCCGGTTAAGTCTTGACAGATGGTATCAGTTTTTCCGGATTCTTGTGGACAATTTATTACAGATGATGGTAAAAAACACTAGCAGCGTTGAGTACAATATATACTGCAAAATAATGTATAAAGATACTAGAACAAGGACAGAAATCTAGATATTACCACACCACAGCCACATCACTCAGTGACAAGAGTTAGAACAGACACAGCGACTTATGGCAGGTACGTGTGTAAGTTCCTTTTCGTGAATCTATCTGGGTATTAGAATGTGTCTAACCCCTTTGATTCCACATTCACTGCGAGCTGGATGTTATGCCAATATGATATTTCCATCTTATAAATCTAAGGATTCCCGGGTAATAAGACCCCGTTGACGAAGATGATCCCCACTGTCCAAAAGCGATCCGTGTTTACTGATGAGATCCCGCTGTCAAAGATCCGTGTATCGATGGAGATCCCGCTTTGTCCTAAAGATTCCCGGTTACGATAAGCTTCCAAACTAATGCTTTGCGACTCCTCCTTTAACGTGTCGTCCCTGCGGAGTTTTTGTCTTTAATACTTCTCTTCCCCTCCCTTTCCCTCTCTCCCTCTCTCTTTTCTTTTGTGTTTTTTCTTTTTAATTTTTCCCCCTTGGGATCTTATTTGTTCTTTTTTCTTGCTGCTAACACCCCACATTATGGCAGTACTATTGCCTGGGTTGGCTTCCCTCTGTAGTTTTGATCCAATAGGTCCTTGGATGAAAAATTGCGCATCATGCGTGTCCTTTACGTAGTCTGAACATTTTCATTTTCTCTTCATCATGTTCCCTATGTGGACAGATCTTGTTCCTATCATCCTATCGCTCCCATCTCCCTGTGTGTCGCTGACGCTCGTTAGTTGTTGTGCCCCTTCCCCCATGTCGCATACCCCTTTTCCCTTGTCTCCCATACGCAACTAGTATTTTTTCGATACAAACTCTTGCTTGCTAAAAAGTTCAATGTTTACAGATTTTATTTGATATTTATGTTAAAAGAAAAGTTGTAATCACGATGAAGTACGTGTATGCGAAGAAAATGTTGTGATCCGTGTTCTGAGTAATGTGTATTTAGTTTGAACGGTTACATCGCTCATGATATATAGCATTAGTGACAGTTGGATCACTTGCAAGACATGACACCACCTACTAGCCACGTTAACTTCCACACCGTATGTCAGACCGTATGTGCCCACTTCTCACCCACTTGGACTGGTGTATCTCTTCCTGTCTCCCATTGTGACACCGATTCTGTCAGTTTTGTAAACGTACTTCTGTTGTAATGTCTCCTCTAGATCTTCCTACTGATCATCACGAATTCGATACTGTTTGTAATTTCATTACAGTTCCTGACATGTGTATTCCTTGTTCCCGGTTTGCCAAAGGCACATTAATACTGATCGTTCTTAAAGTATCATTGCACAGCCTATATCCTTTGTTACCGTGACGTATTTATGCGTTCACTGTTTATGTGAATATATCTCTTGAACCTAAATAGTGATATAGCGAGGTTCAGGCAGCTGTCTTTGTGAACTGATTTGTCACTGAATATATGCACACCATGTTGACTTATTTGATATTTTAATTGTTGCTGTTGTTTGGGTATCCAATGGTATCTTATCTGGCCGTGATCTTGCCTTATGTAATCAATGTCATCAGCCCCCCCTATTCCTGTCCTTTAGACCTTGTTGGACACCCATGCTTTTTCATTTCTGCTAGACATAATTCCTTTTTTGGGTTAAGACTTTATAGAAATACCCATTTTTTGTCTTCGTTCCACACTTGTGTGTTTTCATGTCCATAATTCGACGGAACTTCATCAACCCAGTTGTTGAACTTTTTTTACTCGTAACTTCGGTTGATTGGTCAACAGGGTTTTTTTTACCACGTTCTTTTGGTGAGATAATTCAACACTATTGTGTGATAAGTACTAGTAACTGATCTACCGGTTCATATCTTTGATGTGTAAAGTGTCCATCATTGCCTTGCCCAGTAGTTTCTTAGCTAACTAAAACTCGTCATGTAGAGCATAGTAGCTTCTTCCACCTATCGAATCAGTCGATTGACAAGGAAAGACCCATAAAACAGAGTGCACAACTCAGTGAGGCAAACTATGAAAGATCCCCCATTGCAACACTTTCCCATCTAAAGTCTCTCCAATTAATGATTTTCACACTCCTAATAGTTTTCAACTGACAGTGTCTAATCAGAACACATCGAGTGTTAACAAGGACTACTGCCTATATTAATTAGGACATAATTAGACTTATATAACTACATTATGCAAACTAGCCTCATTCCGGATCGGATGCGTACACTTTGCACATAACGGACAATATTGCCCTACGTTAATTGTGTAAATTATAATGCTAACTACTTTGTGAACCGCATGAGATCTGCCCACATAATCACGTACCAAATCTCTTTAAATCCACGAGTCTTTGGTCAACACTGTTCGTCTCCTCAATACATGGTTGTTTCAAACAGGCCATCAAAAAAATAATGTGGGTCACGTGAGGTAATTGCATGTTATGTCACACATGTGTGTTATTGTGTGCATTCTATCTTACTTCCCATTGTCAATAATCTTTAAACGCCCTGGGTCGCAATCAATGGTCACGATTGTTGTCATGCACTTGTTTTGAATCCTCACACCAATGGTAGTGCGATGTTTATGGTAGTTAGAGCCCAACAAACAGTTTTTCATATAAACAAGTCCGCAATATGCACACGACTTTGGTAGTAGTCTCAGTGGTATAACTGTCTTAATAGGACTAGGTACTATACGAACGTTTGTTCTCCAGAAGTCCTCTGAGTACTTCCGGCTCTAATGCCATACTGGTGTATGGAACTCCCTTCTTGATGGCAATCATCTGCTTTGCCCCATTGTGTATAGACTCATCCCTCATCCTTTCACCCCCCCTCGCGCCCTCTTCTTCATATTCACATTTTTCCCTTCTTGACCCCCCCCCCTTCACCCCTCCCCCCCCCCTTCCCCCCCTCCCCCCACCCCCCCCCCCCTGTATAACTTACTCCCGTATGCTATGTTCTGTGTCAACCTTGCTTGGATACGTTTCCCCCTCTTCCCTTCCCTGGGGATGTGTTCGACCCCCATCTCCCCATTCATCATGTAGCTTTTGTGCGTGTAGTTGGCTTCCTGAAAATAGGCTTGAGGTTCTGTGTTGTCAGACTATGAGGCCTCCCCTTCAGCATGAATCACCTCCCCGACATCCAGTATGCCTTTATTTACTGCCCTGCCCTAAATCAACCCTGCGGCTCTTTGTTCTTTCCCACTAAAAGTCTCCGTCCTTACGCGCCTCTTATTTTAGGGTCCGGTTTTACCTCTTTTGTTCCCCGACCTAGCCTCTAAGTTAGTGGCTTTGACCCAGCTGCCGCAAATGCTTGATCACCAAGAGCGTTCTGATTAGTGCAATACGAAATACTATATCTGTTGTCACTCGTCTCGCCCCAATCGCAACATTTGCTCGTCACCCCCCCCAATAGTTATTGATCCTAGAGTTTGTACATGGGATCAATATCGATTATTCTTCCCCCTCCTCTTGTGCGTAGTTGTTGTGCTGACTTTGCTATTTCTTTCCATCGGCCTCAATATAAGCTTGGATCTGCCCTAGTTTTCTCCCCTTCTCCCCTCCCTTCCTCCCCTCTTCTTCTCCTGTAATACTCATCTCTAAAGGTCTTCTTTCCCCCCCTTGAAATTCGATGTAAATTTAACACTTAACAAAGTTACCGTAATTTTTCTTGTTTTTTGTTTTCCCTCCCCACCATTGAAAACAGGCTAGCGTTTTCTACTTTTCACCTCCCTCTCTCACCTTTACACGAGCACAGATTCTATAACTACTGGGAAGGCGACGATGTGGTCGAAGCCTGTCCCCCCTAAGCACGCTTGCTGATTTACTTTAATTAACAACAACAATCTGTTTTAAATAAAACATTGGTGCGTTGGCCCCGGCAGGAAATATTATCCTCTGTCTGAAATTGGGCCGCCTGCTGAAAAGGTGGCCCACTTGCACTAGGCATAATTCATGCTGGTATGCGGGAACAGACAAACTAGCATTCACCAGTCCCCTTCCCTTAACACTATTTCACCCTGCGAATACCAAATCCCCCAAAAATATCAACATTTAGTCATTTCGACAAGGACAAGAAGTGTAAAGGACATTTAGGTCAATGATACTGCGAGATATGGTTTTCGACCGCCACCTTGCCTCCCCGGCCAACGAAATTTCCTTACTGTTGTTTCAACCTGCTCACTTTTTACTTTTGTATGTAGTTCATGTCCATATATATGTGAAACCGAACTCATATTTTTATTTCCGTACGTACAGAAATCATATACCCATATGGTAGCTTTACGACACTGACTAAAGGTGCAGACTAAATACATCACATCCCCTGTGTCTCCCCCACCCTTTCCTTCGCATACACGTACCTCTGCATCACCCCTCAGATATGAAAGCCCCTCTCCTCAGTTTTGGTGCGATCCTGCTCCACGGTACCTACTCATGGCCTACACATTTTTAATCTTCCTTTGACTGCCTGATGTCCACAATTGATAAACACTTTGTTTACCGTACCTGTATGAATCATGACCTTGCATTCTTCTCAGATCGCTGCTTCCTTACGATCTTAGTTCCCCCCCCTCCCTTCCCCCCCTCTCCCCACCCCCCCCTTCTTCCTGTTCCCCCCCCCTTCCCATCGCTCCACTTGAGAAGCCGTTTATTTCCATACAATTAAAGCACCAAGAATCAACTGTATCCAGCGTCTCAAATAATCAATTACAGCACAAAAAACCCCCTAATCCGTCTCCCTCATCTTCCCGATGACTCCCCCCCTATTCCTCGCATTTTACGCCACCCGTACTTCCATCATATTGCCCCTAAGCTATACATCTCCTTCCCCTGTCCTCTCGTTCCCTCTTCGTACCGCCGCCACCCTTTCATTGATCCCCCCTTCCTCTTCCCTCCTCTCTCTTCTCCATAGGACCGTGCCCTTCCCTATGTATTGCACTCCGATGTGCTTCGCAGTACTATCAATCTGACCCCGGTCCTCCCCAGCAATGCCTCCTCCTCTTCGTGCATCACATATGATCCCAAAGTGAAAAAATGTTTGGTCACTGTCCCCTCCTCTCTTCCCCTTTCATATGCATCCCTTCGATTGGGGGTGGTAGGTTCAAGGGAGCACCCCCACAGGGTTGCCACTCCCTCCCCCATGCGACCGATCCTCCTCCTCTAGATTCATCCTTGCTCTCCTGAAATGTGCATCCATAGTTGTTCAGTTAGTTACCTTGGATAAGTACCTTGCACTCCCCTCACCGCCACTTTTTAGCATTTACCCTTCCCCGCTTATAAACAAGCATACCTTTGTTCCCTATACGCGTGTCACTATTCATCCCATCCCCGACATCCCTATGCCCTTTCGCTGCAGCCCTTCTCTAATGTTATCTTCCCCCTGCTATTGGTGTTAATTTTGATCATATTACTTATGAGATTTTTTCTTCATTGACATATACCAGCCTACATAATTATCACTTCGATTTTATTAGCATCTTCATGCGCTCTATTGTTTTCCTCCCCCCCTTCCCCCGTCTGCTGTCCTCCGTACAAGTTGGACAACAGTGTGTACTCTATTTCTCATCTGCATTCACAGCATTAGAATCCCGAATTATGCCGCAGTTATATACTCCTCCCTGTTTGTACTATTTGTTCTGTAATGCATGATCCGCCTCTTTACCCTTGCACCGCCCTCCCCCCCCCTCTCGAAATCCCATCTCTCTTCAGTCTGCATCTGAGTGTGAGCTGCAATCTTCCATTGATGGTTAGATCTATATTGACCCACTTGATACTGCATATGCTCCCTCTCCTCATACTCAAAAATTCTACTTACCCCACGGTGCGGTAAGAAAATTGGTGCTTTATGTGATTTTGTCTGTATTTCACATTTTACATGTGATGTCACCGTTTTGGTCTGAAGTCCCATCAACAATAGGTTTTCTGTTTTTCTTGATAGTTCTAACGCTTTATTGTTGTATTCCTTGAGTTGTGCTTGTCGTCGTCGCTATTGCTCTTGTTTACTGCACCCATTTTTATTGTCACAATCTCACTTGTCTTATCCTGTTACAATCTTTTGCATTTATAGGCTCCACACAAATACTGTGGTTATCATGTGCATAGCGTTATTATGTGTGAATATCTATGACACCATGCTCCCCCGATTCCTCAGTCTTCCTAGCTTCTCCTTTGGAACCTTCTCGCTTATTAATATCGCTATAGAGTCGCAGCAAAAGGAGATATCCTGTTATCTGCCCTTTCCCGGTCTCTTTTCCGTGTGTCAGCTATCACTTACGACAACCCTATCCCTCGCCTCCCCTCTCTATGCGAACTTTAGCTGTTATTACTTGTTCATATCTCCCTTTTCTTGTCCTATGCCTTGTGTGTTCCCTATGTCCACGATGCATGGAAACCTCTGCCGCTACGGTTTTCATCACTTTACCGTTTCAGGGCCCCGTTCCCCCCCATGTACATTAGTGAAGGTCTAAGTATGTTTGTGAGAGGTTCCATTATCAATTCTTTGTTGAATACATGCAATGCTCAATCAGCCCGCCCTTTGTGGATTAGCAGTGATGCATTCTGTCTCGTTTTACTGTTATCAAATGCATTTAGTTTAATGTACTTATGATATTCATCTTAATTATGAGTCTTACTACGTCCTCTGCGGGACCTTTCTTGTGAGTCATACGTCACGTACTGTATATTACAGCATTGTGTGTAACCCTTCCTTCCCACAAGGTATCTTCACCAAGTTTCAACTGGTTGATTTCTCATCCTGCCCTGCGTATTCTTGTGTATTTATAATTATGAGGTAGAAGATTAATCCCTGCATCCCGTGGCCCTTCTGTTGGTTTAATTGTTACAAAAGGTTCTTCGATTGTCCCAAATTGTCTCCCTCTTCTGCGTTTCTTTTTCCCCTCCCTTTCTTGTTGTTAGTATAGCTAGTAAATACAGATCTTCAGTATATAGCTCGGTAAATTATCCACTGCTGTAAACGAGCAAGCTTACAAACATTCTTGGCTTAGATAACTATTCTACTCCCCCTAGATTCTACTATATCTTTTTTTAAGTACTGTCTAAATCTTTCTATTATGATTCCTTATCTGGCCCTATTGATTGTTTTTTACTTGTTTCATAGTTTGACGGCGTTCCCAGACCTCTCACTTTTTTTCTTATCCCCCTCCTTTCATCTTTTTATTCTTGCTTTCCAACTTTTGTTTTTCAAGCGTCCTGTCTACTTTAAAATAGCGGCCTAGTCCTTTGTTTCTTTCATCTTCCTCCTGTCGAATCTTACTTATAGACGTTACCTACTTTTCTTTACGTCAAGTGTAATTCTTCCGCTTTCTCATCATTGTCCTTTAATATATTTTAAGTCAATTTTCTTGCTTCTGCTCTTGTTTAATCAACTCTCCCTTGTTGCTTTTTCTTACAACATAAATGCATTTCGTTAGTTCTACTAAACTCTATATACTGTAGCAGTTTTTACGCTCTATTTCTTAATTGTTTGTGCTATTTTATCTCTGTGTTTATTTTGGTCTTCATAATCATTTAAGTGTGCTGAGTCTATCCCATTTTTTCTCTAGCTTTTTTGTTGTTTTTGTTTGTGATTTTAGGCCTTCCCCTTTCTTATTTTCTTACTCCCCTTTCTCCCGTATAATATTTCTTTCTGATAGTTTCTATTGAAGGGAAGACCGTAATATTGATTCACATCATTGTTACGTTTATATTCTGTATTTTCATGCATTCCTCACTAGCATGGCTGGTGAATACGGGATTAACAGTTAAGTTCCTGGTCCGTCGCCCCAGAGATATAACCAATGGACAAGTTACTATACTGGCGTATAGATCTTTGTCCCTTTCCATCTAATTGAATTAACAATATGCAGTAGCCCCCCGCGTTAAAAATTCTGTGTTATGTTTGATAGCGATGTCCTTCAGTTTATCAGGCTTAAGGCGAACCAAATTATATTTATAATCTATGTTCAGCTCACTCTGTATTGCCTTGAATGTTCTTTGATCAGCCTTCAAACCCGTCTTTATTATTTAGATCATTGTTGTTAATCCACTGTTATTTCCTCGCTTCGGTCTCTACTTTTTTATGTGTACACATATGTTCAGTGTGTTACCTTGATGTTTACACGCTCTTCATTTCTGAAATACTGTTTACTTCAATAAGTTTGTTGCTCCCATCCATTCTTTTTGGTTGAATATTTCTTATCTGTCTACTGGCGTTTCTTTTTCCTATGTCGTAATATAATCCTATCTCTTTCTATGGGGTTTTAAACCATTGGTTGTTCAATTAATCATTTATTTATTGATAATTTTCTCTAATTCCTGTTGAGTTTCTCTTCTGCTTTCATGTACTTTTTATTTCAATACCCATAATTCTCCCTCTATCATCCGTACTTGAGCTTATCTTCCCTTTCTCCTACCTCTTTTTCATTAGAACAATCTGCCCTTACCTTTTTACAGTATTATTTTCATTTTGTATTGTGATCTGAATCTCTGATGAGCTCACTGAGTCGCCATTGCAGCTTCATTCGTTAAAAGTGTTATAATCGTGTATTAGAGTAATCCACATGAAATGGAAAGATGAGCATTATAATGTTTGGAGTAAATAAATGTGTAATGTCCATCTAGTGACCCGACACTTTTTAAGTTCCAACGGTGTTGATTTCTTTTTTTAGTTTCTTTTTTGTGTTTGTGAGTATTATATTAATTACAGGATTATATACCCCTGTGTCGTTGGTTTATTGTGATATAATTCCAGAGTAAGGAATTAACGTATCTTGTTGATAGAGGTTACAATTAGTTGGTTGACAAGTACTTTTGTAAAAGCATAGGCACCCATCATAGCGTGATGGATAATTGAGCTAGATAGCCTTAGCTCCTGTAGAACCCCTAGAGTATTGTGGTGAACAGTAAAACGGTTTCTGAATGTAGCTTGTGTTGTGAAAGGATCGTGGTTCTTAAAGGAATTGCCATTGCCTCTGTTAAAGTGAAACACCGGTGTCGTTTTTCGTTCCTTGCTGTTAATTTTTTTGTGTGATAAGTAAAACAGCAGAGGAGCCGAAACAAACATAGAAACTGCCGTGGACTCAGGTGACCTGATAAGGGCAATGACTTTAATGGCTTCTTGATGTAGTAAAAGAAATGTCCCATGTGGAATAAAACCACACCTGCAATATCATGTACATTCTTTCCATGAATGGATGAGACCTTTCTGAGTGTTCCGGTGAATGTGAGAATACATGTTCTATTGTAGGTTTCGTATCGGTCTTGACTGTTAAATTCTCCACGGCTTATATACAATAATCATATGTGTGTTGTGTAACGCGTGCCGCCCTATTAAACGAAGTAAAGAATTTGATAATGTCGTTTTTGAGTTACTCCTGATCTTTTTGTAGCCATTTTTGACCTTTATGTATAATTTGCACGACTTTATAGTATGTTCAGAGTGGAATGTATTGGATATTTGCTATCCGTTTTTCAGGCCTATTGTAGATAAATACATACTATGTATCCAACATTTCATTAACAATCTTACTTTTCCACTTTAGTTCTCTTTTAGGATACACAAATGTTATCAATGGATGCTTTATGTCCACGAATCCGTTTGTAATGGATTCATGTTGTTTATGCTCGCTTTTTTTGTAGAATATGTATTTTATTAGGCATGTTTTTTCAATTAAAACATTTTATTTTTTGCCTTTTCTTCTGATGCTGACTCTGAAAAGATAGAATTATTTTGTATAACACATCTTCGCTTTTTTTGCATGATTTTTTTATTCCTCTAAGAGATATCCACTATATGTGCATTATACATCATTTTTAATGTTACATTTGTCAGGCAGGACAAACCATTTTGATCCGCAATTAAATAATTTCAATTTAACTGCACTTTGTATCTTTGTATTACGAATTTCACCACATAACACACACAAACATTGCACACAATAATCACACATTCACACACCCGCATCCTTACGGGTCCACCGCACTCTGATACACACAAACACACAAAGCAGATAACTACATGTACATCACTTTTTACACAATCACACAACACACACACACTCTCTACACACAAACTACTACACCTACTTCACACATCATAGATAGTGTATTCCCATTTAGATGGACGTTAGGACGTGTACCGATCAACTGACCATGCCATTTTTTGTATTGTTGCAAGGAAATGTGTTATCGTTCAATATGTTTAGCCATTGCCTCCTGCGCTGCTTAAAACCTGGTGCTGTAGCGGCCTCAGTACAATATAGTAGCGTGGTATGATTACCTAGAGGCCGTGTCCAGGTGTATCGGTGCTGTCTAGGTTGACATAGTAGCCGATGGCAAGCGAATGCTGTACTAGAGATAGCAAGAGGACAGATAAATGTACTGACAACTACCTTCCGTACTCTTGTGAGGATTGATATTTGTCGATCTGGGAACTTTGCGTCATTTCTGTGCCAGCCCATAACGCTTAGTCTCTTGTGTGCGCGACGTCAGGCGGCTTCTGCCCTTTTTCCTTCCCCCTTCGGCCTTCTGCACACTTCCACGTTACAAGCGAGAGAGCAGGCTAACGGGCGTGCTGAAGATGTAGCCACGGGGGCTCCAGTGGGGTGGGTGCGTGATGCTAATGCAGCTTCTTTTGTTTTGGGTCAGGTGTGCGCCCTGCTAGGTTGCCACTCCGATGCGTGGGGTATGTGGCTGTGGTTCTTACTATTTGTTTTTTCGGGGACCAGACTGCCGGAAACAGGCCTGCATCCTCCAGTCTCTCTTGTTTTGGTGGTTGTAGGTCGACGACGTTCACCCCTCTTACACCCTCGTATACTGGATTTGCTGTTCTATTATATTTCGCATATGTGGGAGTTTTATTGGCGCTCCGCGGTCCGGGATTGGTGCAGGTCATTTGGCGGAATCGGATGTTCGAAATTCTACTTTCACTATGCCTAGCGTTCCGGAACTATAGCACTTGTACTATTGTCGTCCACTCATGTTCCTTAATCATTCGTGGCTTACGCGTCTTTCCTATATTGGGGCCTGGACACTAGCAATGCACTGATTTAAACCTTATGCATTACATAGTTTCCCTCCTATTGAGGAGTCTTCCCCACATTTTTTATCAGATGTATTCAGTGATTTCTGACTAATTCCTAGAAATACTATGATATGCGATGACTTTGTACTATTAAAGTCTATGTTTATGTCTGCCAACTCTCATGTTGCATTAATGTTTTTCTCTCTCGTCTACGACTACATTCTCTCTCTCTCTCCTCTCGCTACTACGCTGCGCTCGCTCTATGCCTGTAGTCTGCGCTCTGATTCACTGTTCCTGCCACCCACCCTGATCACGCTCGTCTCTACCTTCTTTCACTCCTCTCTCTCGTTCTCTCTCTCATCTCCTGCGCGCGAGCTGATTTCTCTCTCCTTTCTCCCGTCGTGATTATGTTGCTCCAATCTGCTTCCGCTACAGCTGTGTTTTTATAAAAAAAAATCGTTGTCCCATAACGTGCAGGCCTCTCCAGAAAAGTTTAGTCAGCAGCCTTAGACTTGACAGCAATTTTCGATCGCGTTTAATCGAACGCTGACAGAGTTTTGTTAAAAAAAACCCCAGTAACGTCCTAATAGTCGGTCAAACACTAGCTAGCGGGTGAGATTTTGGCGTTCTCCTCTGTGCTCTTTGTCTTTATAATGAATAACCTGGAGCCCTTGGCAATGATACCTATGTCACCTATGTGCATGTCATCGCAATGTGTATTCACGCCCGAAATTTGGTAGGGGAGTTGAGCTCAATTCAGGGCATGCCCAGAGTGATTACGAGTTGTTATGCGCATGGGATAATACTATCATGTCCCCCTGGACAAACACCCCGATAACGCCTTTTTGGCTCAGAATCTCTGTCCCCACCCTCCGCTCCCCTGGTGCATTTTCTTCTCGTGTTCATGTATGTGTCACTGTTTGTGTCTAATCCCGTGTTCGACTCTCTTTGTCCTGTGGGTGATTTTTCGACATGTAACTTGTTACTGGATCATTAGCTTGTTCGTCTCGGAAAATCATGTGAGTATCAGCATTTACGACCTTGCCTTCACGGAATAACATGCCCATCGTTCCATTCTGGATTTCTTTGCCCTAGTCGGTTTTGGCGTCCCAACCTAAACCTCTTTGCGTGCACTAGATCAGAGCTGATTTTTTTTTCTCACTGTGCAGGCGCGTGTGGGCGATTTAATGAAACTATGCGTCTTAGTTACCGACAATTAATCTCTAGTCGCGATCCCCTTACGAGAAGATACATAGTTTCAGTAACAAAAATTAACACATTTGTAAAGGATCTATAAAGTGTCATAGTGCTGAGTTGTGTCACGCCTATTTTCGCCTTGTCTCCTCCTTTTCTTTTTTTTACCTTGTCATCAATATCTTCTCTATGGACAGTCAAAAATGCAGATATTCAGGCCCTAGTAGCGAAACTTCGACAAACTCTAGTTCCCAATGCAGTATCGTAGTCCGTGGTTATGTGACTTGTTTTGAATGATTATTCTTTCCTTCGGCTCTTATTGTTTATGACCCCATTCTTTTTTTTCCTAGACTCAGCTATCAATGGTATTGTCTATCGTTTCCCTTTAGCTCGGGCATGTCTTCCACATTTCTTTTATGCCAGAATACTATTTACTCTCGTGAGCTCTGTTCCCCGAGCTCCCCCTCCTCCCTCCCTTTTTCTCGGCTCATCACCCCTTCCTCCCCTCTCCCCCCCCCCCCCCTCCTCCCCCCCCCTCTTCCCCCCCCCCCCCCCCTGGGGGTTACCCTACACTTCCCCCTCCCCCCACGCCTCGTCTTCTTCTGAGAAGGTTTTGATTGTGTTGGAAAGAAGTCTATTTAATTGTATTTATTACCAAACTCATACTACAGTTACCCCGTCCGTGCATTCATATGTCCTTTTTTTCAGTTCCCCCTTTCCTTTCTCTTACTTTTCCTCCATTCTTTTTTTTCCTTCCCTCTCTTTTTCCTCCCCCCTCTTTCCTCTTCTCCCTGTCTTCCCCCCCCCCCCTCCCCCTTCCCCCCCTTCCCTTTCCCCCCCCCCTCCCCCCCTGCCGGCTACTTCAACCTTACTCTGTTCACGTTGATGGTTCAAGGTCATAAATCGTGATGTGATTGAATTTCTGCCTGGCCCATCAGGACATGCGTGCGTCTTAGTCTATGACCCTTAACCATACTCATGGCTTCATGCAGAGGGTGATCCCTATTTGCAGTAACTCTCATGTAGCATTCGGCCTGAAGGACCCTATGTCAATCCGCCAGTGTTGGTAGCGCCAGGATGTGCCTCAAGCATATAATTGGTGTGTCCTTTGTGCACCCCAGAATCATCCGCATTTCCGCATTTTGTATGCGCTCCAACTTTTCAAGCTGGCCCTTTGATACTGTCGTGTGCCCCAAGCCGTGCTCAATGACATAAGTTATTAACTGCTGAAAGATCCTGTTCAGCATCCTCTGCTTTACCCCAATTGTCTAATTATCTTATAAGGTTAGCGATCTGTCCTCAGATTCTCCCATGATCATGAAGTTCTTCCCCTTAGTATAGTTTGTGAAGACAAGGTTGTCGTTCTTCACATTCGACAATTTGGGAGTTAGTTGCACATCCCTTTACAGGACGTCGCAGTCTACCCGAGCATTTTTGACTATTTGTAATTTCTTGGCAGTAGTCTACCTTGCTTTCTGAACTGGCGTAGCTCATGCCATTGTATAAAAATCAACAGAAGGTTGTCTGCTGCCAAATCGCCCACAGCAGTAGTTTTGGAAGGTATGCCGCATTATTTGTGCTCATAAAAATTGGCACATATTCCTTTGGAAAATTTTCTCTTAGACTGAATAGATCATATTTCATAATGGGAAACAATAGTTTGAAAACTGATTCAACGAAATAACCAAATGAAAACAAACTATTAAATGCTCTTCTAACATGAAGTTTTATTCAATGATGATAATAATACCAATAACAATGACAATGATGACGATGACGACAATGATGATGATGATGATGATGATGATGATGATGATGATGCTCGGGGTTAGCTGGGTAATGATAATAACGATGGTGTGGTGATAATAGTGATACTACGATAATAATTACGATGTTGATGGTGGCAACAAATCACCATCATGGTGATTGAGTTGATGGTCATGGAAAACTGGAAAGGTGATTGTATTGCATGGTGAGTACTTGTGATGTGATCATGCATCCACCAGACTACAAAACATGCGTTTCTCCCAGCCCTTCCTTCTCTACGACATCTCTGTGACTGCTGCGTTACACATGTAAACTTCCATGTTGGTCTACGCTGTTACAATGAAACCGTTATATATATATATATATATATACCTTACGAAAGCACACACACACACACACACACACACACGTTTCTGAATGTGTCCTCCGTTCTTCTTCAGGCTCTAACAGACATACACAGAAATATATTTGGTATATAATAAATAACCCACCAGGAAAGATAAATCCTTGGGGTTTGATATCTTCTCTGTATAAGAAATTAAAGTTGTTGGTCAGTTCGGTGTAAAAAATGACATCAAAATTAGTTAATGGTAGCTGTAACAATGAATGTGTATCGGATGATCTCTTGAAATCTATTTCCGTAGCTCTACCACAGAAAATTGGAGCAACGGAATGTAGAGAACAACGCGAGTTATTAAAGCGCCTATGGGAATAAAATACTGGTGGGAATTTATAATGAGTAAAATCAGAAGTAAAATAAAGCCTGAAAACTGGGGAGGAGCAGTGTGGATTTATAGGATGTATAAATGTTAAAGACACAGAATAAATCATACAAAAAGTCCTTATAAGGACTGCAGCCAGAAGAGCCAGAAACTGCCACTACCAAAAGAAACCACAGGAGACGGGCACAAAGGACAACCACCACCAACCCTCCAGCTGACGTCACAGAAACAAGCCAACATAACCAGTCCGAGATAGGACTCACTCGTAAGGGCGCACAAGACAAGAATCAGGGTGAATGAACCCACAAAATCCACAGCTCTCAAAAATAATCACCGCTGAGGAATCAGGTTATACGAGACCGAATTTGGAATTTTATTTTTCTTTTTAAAATTCGAATTGAATTGGAATTGGAATAAATCATACACATTTTGAGAACATTAACAGAAATAATGATTGAAATTAACTAAGATCTAAATTTATGTTTTCTTGACGACACTAACACATTTGATAAGGTGAAACACGAAGAAGCAATTATAATACTGAACTGATGGTAACGATCTGAGAATAATAAACATACTGGCAACGAAAAGTGACTAAACGAATTGACCACTAAATGGAAACTTTTCGACACGTTAAACAAGCTATTACTATCGAGGTGTACTATCACCTTGTACAGCAAAGTAATAATTGGATCCATACAAGAAATGCTAGGAATATTTGTTAGTGGGCATAATGTATCTGGAGCTGATAACATTGTTGTTTATCGCTGAAAATTAAACGCAGATACAGGAAATGATAGATATAATTAAAAAAGGAAAGTCTCAACAAAGGTCTTTGTCTGAATAATAGAAAATATAAATGATTGGTTAATACAGAAGATATTTGAGAGTAAGTTAAGACTGCTACTTGACTAATGGCATTACTATGTTGCGGCCGACCAGGAGGTCGATTTCAGCAATCGTCATTTACTTCGGGAGGGGAAAACTGACCAGCTATTCCTCCATGCCCTCAGGGCCGCACATGTGATGGTCCTAACACTTGACGGGGCTTATTTTATTCTTATTTTAATTGTTTACGTACTATTGTGATCTAGTTAGTGTAGGACAGCCTTGATTCTCGTAGATTTAGTGTATGCGTTGTTTTACGGTGATCTAGTGTGGGAAAGCGTTGCTTCTAGTAGATTTAGTGTATGCGTTGTTTTACGGTGATCTAGTGTGGGACATCCTTACTTCTATTATATGCACAGTGTTTGCGCTGTATGTTAGGTCGATCTTAATATATGGGGCATGAAAGATTCAACGTGGTCTAATGTGGAGCAGTATGGGTTAACTGTAATCCAGTGTAATAAAAGTATGTACAAGACCAATTTTCACTCCAAGATGGTTATATGGTATATGGTTCTTGCCCCATATTTTTGTAGCCCAATGAGCACTCGATGAGTGTTGTGAGGAATATAATAAGCTGTCGTACATGCTAAGAACGCGTCATGGACTGACCCATATAACATTGGATGACATGAAGGACAATGTGAATTATTTTAAACACTTCCGTAGAGAATTAGAAACAATGGCCATCACACTGTAAGGCAATCGTTCTAACCACTGCGTTACCGTAGCTAGCTGATCTTGTGCCGGGCTGCAGTACCTGGCCACATCGTATTGTCATCGATTATGTTGCTAAATTGTAAAGTTATTGGGGACAATAGACAAGTACCTGATAAAACGCCTAGGCCGTCTTGGCTTGTCTATGATATGCGAAATGTAGGCGTGTTATAGAACACACTGAAAGGCAACACTCAGAGGAAAGGAAAAAGACAACGGC
The DNA here is from genome assembly GCA_014155875.1 of Cepaea nemoralis. Classification (NCBI taxonomy): domain Eukaryota; kingdom Metazoa; phylum Mollusca; class Gastropoda; order Stylommatophora; family Helicidae; genus Cepaea; species Cepaea nemoralis. Next base: position 234,747 of record JACEFZ010028505.1, on the reverse strand, counting down.
CAAGAATAAACTTCATTCAAGAAATGCAAGAACATTGTAGGTTAGACTGACCCTTAGCTGAAAACGTGTGCTGAGATCTGGGGTCAGTGAGGTAGCATGATCAGGAGACCAGCACATTATTAGGATTGACGAACCTGATGATGATGACGTTGATGATGATTTTGATGATGATGAGTTTGATGATGCTAATTTTGATGATGAATCAGTGAGGTAATGTGATCAGAAGAATGGTAAAATATTAGGACTGACTAATCTGATAACCAGTATGATGGGGTATGGCACACAAGTGAATATGAGCAGCCAGTGGGACGAGATAAGAGTCGGGCTCCCTTATGGTGTGTGTGTAGGGATATGTCCGTGTAAATGTGATGTAAACAACAGATTAACCAAGATGTTATCACAACCAAACCCCAGTCAGTGAACAAGCGTTAATTTGCGCACATAGTATTCCTTTAATTCTGAATTAATACAGACACATGTAACATATCAATCCAGGAACAATAATTCTCTAAGAATATATCTCCATCCCAATGGAACACTTCGAATAACACTGCCTCTCACGGCTTACTAAATCTCGTCCCACACGACAGGTATACTAGCCTCTCTCTAGGCCCGACTCAAGTAACCCACTCTGGGTCTCGAATTCCACTCACTATCCCTGGAACCCACAGTGCGGAGTTCTCTTCCTAACTCCGTCACAATTCTTCCACTTTCTCAGACCACGACCTCCTCCTGGTCCGGTCTAACTCAACTCCCTCTCAGCTCGGAGTCCAAACATTAACTGATCTCCGTCAATCTTTGTCCTTGTCTTTTTAAACCATTCTATCCCCCACAATGCTTCACACACAACACACAACCTCACTGAACCAACTGTCTGCCTCACCATTATTTTAGCCAGCTGACTTCTTCTCAGCTCCCCCTTTCACTTACTGTCTTCTCATTTACGCCCTCTGGGGGACTTACTATCCACCCTATTTTATCTCGTGAACTGTTTATATTGTACGGCCACTCACCTTAATGCCAATGACCACAGGCATGTGTCACTACCCCACCCTCAAAAGAAAACATCGTTTTTCAAATGTTGGAGACTAAAACTTATTAAATATGTGGACCAGACATCCTTGGCCTGGGTAGCCCTAAGTATGGCTGCACCTTACTCTAGCTACCACACTACATAATATATCAAATGCTCATAGTACACTCCCATATTCCCCACACATCAATACATCCAACTTTCTATCTTGTGTACCAATGCATGAACTAATACATCATATAATAATAATACATCATAGGAAACATCATATATGTGTATCTGCAGGTCTATTAACTATCCTCCAAAAAGATACAAGCTATTTGTGTCCCGAACCCTGTATCAGGTGGTTCTTTTCTTGCCTCAAACCTCCATCTATTTCTGTCGATGCTGTGTCTACCCTTCATATACCCATGCCTCATGTTTCCTATATCTTTAAAACATCTGTTTGCTAATCCTGGTTCCGTGATGTCGTTAACACTCTTTGGAACTGCCTTAACTTTGCAATCTACACATTGTACCGTTACACTGGAGTCTCTGTTTAGTCTGACCTCTTTATTGAATCCTGGCCAATATACCTGGCATCCTGCTCTATGCTGCTTCCGCCTTACTCCTATGTGCCGTGCACCTGCCCTATCCTGAGCTGTTCTTGTATATCGGTCTCTATGTGCTACCCGTACTGCTACTTGCCCACATGCAGTTCCGACATCTGAAAACCTGCGAGTGAGAACATTATTCTTCCTTCCAAAGCACCATCTACCCTTCTTTGATTGTCTATGTCTCACTTTACTACATTCTTGGAAACATTTGTCGAGAGTAGTCTCTTGTCTCTGGGATTCCCTACAGCTATATTTGAGATCGATTCTCACCTGCTCAGCTGTCCTATCGTTGTCCTCTGTGTCTACTTCAAGTGCCTCTTTTTCTTCAGCTATACTCTCTAATTTAGGTTTTCTTTTGGTAACTACCTCGTTACTATTTCCACTATGTTTTTGGTCCCAATAAACGACTTCCTCTTCTGTACACTCTTTAACTCCTATAACATTTCCTATGATGAGATCTGCCACTGGTGAGTCTAAAACACATGCTGTCACTCTTCCTGTTATGTATGGTGTTTTTACTGTTATCACGGCTATTGGGTAGAATTCTACTGTCCCATTAAATGTTATGGATCTAATCTTTTTCCCTGTATAATCCGAGGAATGCACTAAACTCTTTCTCACCCCGATGGACGTACATCCGGAATCCCTAATTGTTAACGCTGGCCTATCATTAACAAACCCATGATGCATCTTCAGACTTCCTCCTTCATGGACTGCTGATCCTGCTTTCACTGTATGACCACATATTAAGACTGGCTGACCGTCTTTTTCAAAAAGAGGTTTGCACCCACTACAATCTTCATTGTTCAGCGTCTCAATTACTTGCGCTGCATTTGAGTGCTCTGTTTCTCTCATCCTACATTGATGACTGACATGCCCCTTCCTTCCACATTTGAAACAAGTGATCTCCCTTTTACTGTTGTTCGTTGGTCCATCTGATGGTTGTGCATCACAATCTGCCATTTTGTGTCTCCAGCTCCCACAATTCCAAGCATCCGGCATAACTATTTGGCCGTCTCTGAAAATTCCCCCTTTTGTATGGGTACCGTCCTGCTCTGCCAAAATAGTTGCCACGGGAACCATTGTCTTTAGGTTCTTGTTCCTCATATCTTTGTGTTAAATCTACACTTTTTGATCTTGGTCTAATAACTGGATTCTGGTCCTGTTTCGTATACGCTGCACAGACTATTTCCTCACTCATAAGTCTACCAATAGAACTGTTTGGATGTGCAGTCATGTAATTTTGCCCTAACTGTGACATTGTGTCTATGTCCTTTGGCTTACGTTCCTCAAAGAAAGCCACTAAATTAGTATTGCACGATGATAACACCTTGTCTCTCAGCATTAAATCCACTAATTTATTAAAATCTTTTCCTACCTCTGCCAGCTCCATCCACTTATTAAATGTATTCTTTACTGTGTTAACAAAGTCTGTAAAATCCTGATTTGTCTCTGGCACTAATTGTCTAAACTTTGTTCTAGTATCCATGCTCAGTTAGTTGGAACTTTCGTAAGCAAGGCGTTGACGCAAATAGTGTAGTTGTTTCTTTCTTCTACCGGTAAATTAAACATTGTATCTAGGGCCTTACCCGTAAGCAACTCACCAAGTTTCATAGAATATTCCCCTCTGGAATGCCTAAAGCTTTCACTGATGATTCGAACCTAGACAAATAATTTTCAAGATGGTCCCGGTCTGTAAAATATGGCAGTTTTAGTCTCTGTGACGACTGCGAAGGCCTTCTGCTTTCCTCACTGTGACCCTTCGAAGATAGTTTCTAATTTTTTTAACTCGATTTCAGTTTGCATCTGACACTTGATCTTCTCTTTCTCAATTTCCATTTCAGCTAACTTTACTTCCTGTAGACGTTTGTTTTCCATTTCAGCTAGTTTTACTTGTGTCTCTTTCTATTCCTGTAAGCGTTTTTCCTCACGTTCATTATGCCTCTCCTCTCTTTCCGTCTGTTTTTGTTCTTTTGCTTCTGCATACTCCTGTAACTCTTTACCTTTCAGGCCTATTCGTTCACCTGCTTCAATATATTCCATTAAAGTAGGCATCTTGTACTTGTGGACACGTTGCTGTCTGAATCAGCCAACTATAAATGTGACAGACTCTGCTGTTAGTCTTTGTGTCACTTCCCTAAGTACACCAGCACTCCCTGTGTACGTAAATTCGTAGTGCTAAAATATCACTCTGTACTCACCCAGTCACTCTATAAGCACTAGGTAGTGAGGGGGGAATATTACCTATACTCCCTATATATATATATATATCAAATAGCTGTATAAACAATTCCTGGAAATAGTTTTAAACATACATATACATACACAAATGAATGATACTACACTAAGTGCCAACTATTAGACGCTAGACGCATAGGCCGGTGAAACGCAGACGGATGATTACATAGAAATAAAAACCACTGACATAAACATGCCCATGAAAGACCATACCGTGCGCATAATATAAACTGACAGATACCATCTAGATAGAAGCTGTATTAACATAAGAATTACAACAATACCATATATCCAAAGAAATCAAATATCATATGTAACAGTAAAGAGAAAACAGTAAAAAGAACAAATATAAAATGAATAATGTACATAGATCTGACGATAGACACTTGGACACCGTGTATAAAGTCGAGACGACCCAATGCTCAACCGCACAAAACAAACTGACTCGTCAGCTGCCTCTCAACAACATACAATATGTACCTAGACAATTTCACCTTTGCTTTGTCTCCCGCATTTCGAGAAACAATGCAAAAATATCCTACTTATTACGAACACTGGACCACATACAAATACTTGAGTAACGCACAACCACAATACTTAGGACGATGAGAACAACAGAAGCAAACAAGGGTTGCCGACACCAATGCGATGGTAGAATCTTACAACAAGTCCTTAGTTTGTTTTCAATAGTCTCCGAAAATCGCCTGGAAATGTCTGTTGGTTCCTGTTTTGGAAAGATTACGACGTTAGATTCCCACAATGAATTAGTGTTCTGATGCGTTGTCACTTTTTCCGTGGTGATAACGATTTTCGACTGTCGTAAAAATTTAAGATGATGTTAATTTATCCCAACGCCTTGTATCTTCACAGTCCGTAATGTTTTTGTAACCCTCCCTGTGGAGTTGGCGTGTGATTGTATAATGTCTGTTATCGCTCTTGTTTTGCCAGAAATATAGGGTTTTCGTTGCGTTTTGGGGAGCCGAAAATACCTTTAAAATCAATGAATGTTTATCTGCGTAGTCACTGTCGCTTTGAAGTGATGGTATGGTGTCACTGTTGCTGACCAGGTTAAATCAACGAATGGCAGAAAATGATCACGCGCTTTAAATCCGTTTTGCAAGTCTTTTTTGGTGAAGAAATGCGATCATGCTTGCGAAGACGGCACCTGAATGACTGTTGTGGATTGTTTCCTGATGACCCGATGATGACACACACACAAAGACATTAAACGTAAATCCTAGTTTCAGTAGAAAAACAACGTGTTTATCTCGTTCTACTCTGGACAATTTTTCAGTAACTTTCCATTGTCCACGGCCTTGAACCCGCGGTCATCTCTGTTTCTCTTTATCACAATAATCCGTGTAGAAACTTTTACTTTTCTGTGGAGCACCGATTGTCACCTTTGTGTGTTCCCCACACTTTACTCCTATAACTCCCCTCCTCCTGGCGAGTTTTTAACCATGAATTACCCTCGTAACTCCCCTGGCGCCCCTTTCCGTCTTATTATCTGCGCCGAACTCTGACGACGCCGTACACACACGCCCTCGCTGTCCGCAAGTTCACCTGACCTTCACCTTTGGCGCCTGTCTATTTGTCGTGAACAACCTGTCCTAAACAGCGCCGACTTTTGTCCGCTGTCCTCCAGACAACTCTCTCAGCAGCGCAAACCGTGTCTGTGTACTGTGAGTAAACCCCGCTGTCCCCTCTCCCTCTCAGGGTGGGCAATGGTTTTACCTGTGGTGGCTTTGTTTTAAATTAGCTGTGGTTTGTAATCCTGTCTTCACCTACTGGCTTTTACCGGATTGAACTTGGAAAACCATGTTGTTGCGCTTAATGAACTGATTCGTACTGATGTAAATCCATATACCGAAGTCCAAGATCGGACAGCCCTCACTTCATCGTCTGTCACAAAGTGAATTATGACAGTGACAGATAGAGTGGCTATGGTTGTGTCTAGGGTATGTCCTTGTAAATGTGATGTTAAACAACAGATTAACCAAGATGTATCACAACCAAACACCAGTCAGTGAACAAGCGTTAATTTGCGCACATAATATTCCTTTAATTCTGAATTAACACAGACACATGTAACATATCAATCCAGGAACAATAATTCTCTAAGAATATATCTCCATCCCAATGGAACACTTCGAATAACACTGCCTCTCACGGCTACTAAATCTCGTCCCACACGACAGGTATACTAGCCTCTCTCTAGGCCCGACTCAAAGTAACCCACTCTGGGTCTCGAATTCCACTCACTATCCCTGGACCCCACAGTGCGGAGTTATCTTCCGAACTCCGTCACAATTCTTCACTTTCTCAGGCCACGACCTTCTCCTGGTCCGGTCTAAACTCAACTCCCTCTCAGCACGGAGTCCAAACATCAACTGATCCTCGTCAATCTTTGTCCCTCTCTTTTTAAACCGTTCTCTCCCCCACAATGCTTCACACACAACACACAACCTCCCTGCTCCAACTGTCTGCCGCCCCATTATTTTAGCCAGCTGACTTCTTCTCAGCTCCCCCTTTCAATTACTGTCTTCTCATTTTCGCCCCACTGGGGGACTTACTATCCGCCCTATTTATCTCGTGAACTGTTTATCTTGTACGGCCACTCACCTTAATGCCAATGACCACAGGCATGTGACAATGATGATGATGATGATGACGATGATGATGATGATGATGATGATGATGATGATGATGATGATGATGATGATGATGATGATGATGATGATGATGATGATGATGATGATGATGATGATGATGATGATGATGATGATGATGATGATGATGATGATGATGACGAATTATAACAGCATTCACACCTGTTACAGTATCACATGTCAAATTGTGGAAAAACAATAAAGTAAATAAGAAGAAATGCACAGTTGTTCGTTACAGCAAACAGAAAACAAAATGTGCGGTGTGCGTGGTTTGCCGCCATTTCAGTAGTAAAGCGATGGCAGCTTTTAGAAGTGTGGCATTCCTAGACAAGTCAACGTTGTTACTGTCTTGTGTGTTTCTCCTGATTTCATGTGTTTGGTTAGCGTCAATGACTTCTCGTTTTAGAATAGGTAGAACCTCTAGGTTACTTTTGTCTGTTAATTCTACCTTTTCTCCATCATATAATTCGCTTATATACTAATTCCACCTCAACGTTATAGAAAATTCCTCGAGTATTAACCATTAAAATATGCCAGGCATGACATCGACAAAGCTATTGTTTGTGTCTTCGTTATTCAAATTCACTACGAGAAAACATTGTTTTGAAATACGTAAACTACTTAATGCACTTTTTTTCAGCATATCCTTTACAGGACATCGCTGTCAACATCAGAATTTTACTGCTGTTGTTGATTTCTTGGCAAGATTACCGATCAGTAGTTTGCCACTGCTTTCTGAGCGGGCGGCTCACTTATCCCGTAAGTCACCAACGCGGCGAGAACCGCTACAAATTCTCGCGCACTGCGTTACCCTACGTGGATAAACGGGATTACGGAGAAAGTCGTTTAACCCCTATGCCAATGAGACTAATGCACTATTACTCGATGGGAAATACACTTCCATCAAACACTCAAACAACGGCAACCACCTGTGCATGTCAACAGCATTGTTACTACATTAAATTCTTAACCACGTAAAAGTGTATACATACAACTAAGTGTACGGGTAAACACGCAACTAAACACATGGCATATACATGAAACTAACTGCAAGGGCATACGCACAACTAAATTGAAGGCTATAAAGCAATTAAATAAACTGCTAAATTAAATATATATTTAGCTATTAAAAGAACTAAATATGTATAGCTATAAAAGAAAAAACATATATATATATATATATATATATATATATATATATATATATATATATATATATATATATATATATATATATATATATATATATATAAACGGGTATATGTGAAACTAAATATATGAGCATTATGAAATTAAAAATACCCGGGAAGACTAACCCGCTAAACAAAAGCCCGAAGAGGTCGTATATGTCGGCGGAGAGGCTCAGATATTGCAGCTATGCTGTAAACAGACGCAACACAATCATGAACAAAATGGAAAAAATATCAGACAAACGACAAAAAGAAGAGACATTAATTTTTGGGGATATGCACGGAACTAGATATATGACTATAAACGTTACAACACATACGATTATACATGATACTAAGCAGTTGGCTATAAACGACACAAAGTATACGGGCACAAAACTAGACATATGGCTATAAATCACACTAAATATAAGACCATAAACAAATTAAATGTATAGTTATACATTACATAAATATATGATTATAAACAAAACTAAATACATGGCTATAAATTATACTAATTAGAAGACTATAAACAAAACTAAACATATGGCTATAAATAATACTGAATATATGACTATAAACAAAATTAAATATATGACTATCAACGACACTGAAAATATGTCCATAAAATAATGTATATGAAAAAACATGGAACAAAATACAAGGGCATATATGAAACTATTTAACGAAATTAAGAATATTGCTATAAATCAAATTAAATGTACGGGTATACACGACACTGAATATATAGCTCTAAATTAAAATAAATACACGGGCATACAAGAAAATATACAGATAGCTTGAAATAAAAATAAATAAATGGCTATAAACGAACGTATCATCATCATTCAATGCCTTTCCTCCTGGCTTAGGCGATAATGCCTCTTCAAAAATTAAGACGACGTCATGGATCAATTCGTGTGTTGATTCCCCACCTTGCCATCACACAAGACTGTCAATAATATTTTCACGCTGTCTTCCTCTATCTCTCCTTCCCAAAAATCTTTCCGGTTGTCACAACATCTTCCAGTTTTTGTCTTCTCATAATGTGGCCAGAAAATGAGGACTGCCTCTTTCTGATGTTTGTGATAAATTGTCTTTGCGATTCAGCTTCCCTTAAAACATCCTGATTGCTCTTTTTAGCTGTCCAACTAAGTCTCCCGAGGAAGAATCCGGCGTTCTAGCCACTCGGCCAAGCGCTCCATATATATATATATATATATATATATATATATATATATAATATATATATATATATATATATATATATATATATATATATATATGAAGAAGTGAACAGGCCAGTAAGGCAGATTATACACCTTCCAGATAGTTACCTAGTTAGTTAGTCGACAGATCATCCTCATTGCACATCGAACCATTCAGTCCATAAGTGCTCGGATCCCCTCCTCAGCAAATCCCGCAGCTTGTAGTGGCTAACGACGCCAGTTCTGTGTTGGTTTATCAATCTTCTTTGGCTTCCTGCGTAGTGTTCTTGTTTGGCCACCCCTCTTTTAATTTGCTGTTCTCGCAGTCTGGTCATGGTTGTAGATTCACAGTCGTCACTTGGTTCACGCAAGAGTCTTACTTCTTGTAGAGCATTCAGAATGTCAGCCTGGTCCATGGCGCGTCCGCCCTCCACAGTAGCCTCACCTGCGAGCTTGTCAGCCCGCTCATTTCTTTGGACTCCCGCATGCCCTGGCACGAAGATGAAACTAATCTTTGTCAGCCGAGACCGCTCCAGAGGCAGCAACCATTCTCTTCGGATCGACCCGTCCTCTATCCTCTTGATCATGTTCATTGAGTCGCTAAGGAAACATGCCCTAGTGAATACACCTTCCAGATTCCAAACGCAAACACCCACATATTGATGTATCAGAAATGGACAAATTGAACGTTGGCAAAATTATTCCTTCATCGCGAAAACTGTATCAATGTTACTGGAAAATACTCAATTCACGGTTTCAAGATGGCGACGGACGGTCGTGTTGTTTTGTGTTCGTTAACTTTTTCGCGTAAGGGATGGATTTATTCATTTCTTGCGTGTAATTGGTGTGCCAGGATGTAAAACCAGGAGTTTCTACTCAAGATCTGCGCGGGTGCTACGGAGTTCGTGCATCGAGCGAAGCCATCCTTGAGTAAATTTTCAGCAGCGTGTGTGGTTCTCAATCAAAAGTCTGTGTTTACGTTTTTTCAAAATGGCGGAACAACGTGTGTTTTCCGAACGATCAGCAGTCAACATACCGAAGCGGCGTGGTAACCGCGCAGGGAAAAAGAAGCCAGGTAAGCGCGGTGGCTTGAGACGTTTTAGACTCAAGTGTCACCGTCTAGGACTCAGGAACATCCGTATTCTATATTGGAACTGTGCCAGTGTAAAACAACGGGGCTCTATTTTAGAAACCCTAGTTTACAGGAACGACAATTTAGCACTCCAGGAGACGAGACTGGGCGATCAGCTACTCCGAATTGCCGGCTTCAAATGTTTCTATAACAGACGACATCTGGGAACGGCGATTCTCGTTCGCGACAGCATGGTGGCGTCAGAGCTAGACATGTCCAGTTGGAACAGTGACGATATACAAATACAGGCGTTGAGAGTTCATTCCAGTATACCATTCGTGTTGGTTAATGTTTATGCCCGCAATGCGAGTGTGGACGCCCAGAAGTGGCAGTGCTTAAGTGGCATATTAGGCCACGAGAGAAATGTTATTTTCTGTGGTGACTTCAACGCTAAAGGCAGATCATGGGGAAACACTTCCTCCAATACACAAGGGGAGGAGCTCGAGACTGCACTGGAAACCATCGACCTGGTTTGTATCAACAGTGGCTGTGTCACCAGGACAGCAAGCCGTCCAGGCGATGAGGACAGTGCTATTGATCTGGCGCTAGTTTCACCTTCACTCACTACAGTGTGTAGATGGGGTGTCCTAGGACACCATGGCAGCGACCACCACCCATGCAGCATATTGGTGGAGAAAGGCAGAACCAGGCAGCACAAGCTAAAGGTAAAGACGTTCCAGTATGACAGTACAGGGCAAGATGTGGTGAGTAAAATAAGACGTGACAAGCGCAGAACGTTTCAGGGCAGGAAGAAAAGTAAAAAAGGTGGGAGCAGCCACCGTGGTGGAGTTTCGAGGTGGAGAAGGCTTGGGTGGATAAGCGTAGTGCTGTAAGGAGATGGCAAAATGCCAAGAAGAACAGAGCTGGTCATCCTAGTCCCTGCTTGCACTTAGAAAGAGAGATGCACACAAAAGTAAGCTATTTCAAAAAACTGGTCACGGTGGTTAAAAGCGAAAAATGGGCAGAGGTGTGTCAAAGAGTAAGCACAGACAAGTCACTGAAATTGTTCTGGCGACTACATAAAAGCATGAGTGGTGTAGTCAAGAATAAGAGCATTTCTGACTTCCAAGGTGCTGACCTCATCTGGCAGAGGACTGACGAGGACAAGGGCAAAGCCCTCTTTGAACGCTACCTTGAGCAGAGCAACCAGACAGACATGGGAGGCCGGAATCTGGCCAAGGAGGTCACCTCAGACAGATGCAAGGCCCAGAACACTTCTGATGAAGACACAGTGACAGTGAAAGAAATCAAGGCTGTGCTTCGACGATCAAAAAACAGTGCTCCAGGTCCTGATGGCATAAGATACGACGACATAAATAGGTGTACCGACAATGAGCTAGAGAAACTAGCAGACATGTACAACAACAGTATAGGGAGTGCTAGCATCAAGGAGGAATGGTTACACAGCTATCTGATTCCCTTGCCGAAGCCTGACAAAGACCACAAGAAAATTCAGGGATATCGAATTATAACCATGCAGAATACAATAGGCAAGCTGCTGGAGAAGGTAATTGCCAGGAAAATATCAAGCCAACTAGAGAGGCAAGGTGTTTTCCCACCTACCCTGGGTGGGTACCGTCCAAAAAGAGAAACCTGGACCAATGCAGCAGTCTTTGCCCACGATGTCTATGAAGGTTTCCACTCAGGCACTGAAACCGTTGCTGCAGCGATTGATCTTGAGGACGCATACAACAGAGTACCACTGGATTTTTTAATGTTTCAGCTTCTTGAACTAAATGTAAGTCCATTCCTCCTTAGTTGGATCGCTGCAGCTCTCTTCCAACGGAAAGTAGTTTTTAGATGTGGCAGTTGGACTTCGGAACCAACAACAATATATCCTGGCCTACCACAGGGATCACCATTATCTCCGGTACTGTTCAACGCCTACACAGTGAGAATCACCAGTGAGCAGATCACTGGACCTGGCAGGACATTGTCATATGCCGATGATGTTTTAGTGTATCGTCAGGGTAAGGATAGAGAGGAGGTTGCTGTGGAACTACAAACCGAACTCAATCGCATAAGTACTTGGTGTGATGAAGCTGGGGCAATGGTCAACCCAACAAAGGCAACAGTGACTTGGTTCTCGTTGAATAATCATATTGTCAACAATCCAACACCAACTGTAATGCTGTGTTCAGAGACGGTGGAAAGAACGCAGGCAATGAATTACCTGGGGATACGGTTTGATCGAAGCCTTGCTTATAATGTGCACATAGACCAGGTGATAACAAAGGCCAAGCGGGGTTTGGCAGCGATGCGGGTGATGGCGGCAGCAAACTGTGAGCAGCGCCATCTATGTCTTCTTTACGAGGGGCTGGTCATGTCTGTTTTGGAGTATGCAATGGCAATCCTGACTCTCAGCCATAAGCAGATAGAAAGGATGGAAAGGATACAGAATGAAGCTATGCGCATTATTCTTGGATGTACAAGAGATACAGCATGCAGGGCGATGCGCTACCTTCTTGATTTTCCAACCATTGAAGAGAGAATGCAAGTTTGCAGGGCACGTGCCTACCTCAGAATTAACGCAAACACACAGCATCCACTGCATAGTGAAATTAGGAAGGTGAAGGGCAGCAGGTTAAAAAGAGGACGGTCGTGGATGGGTCAAGCCGAGGACATTCTTCAACAGGTGTGTTCACTTGAGGACTTAGAACCTGGCGAGGAGTGGGTGCAAGTGCCAACAGACTTCTGCACATCCTTTTCAGTTTGCATCCAACTAGATAGAAAATGCAGACAAGAAAATCCGGCTGCTGTTGAGGCTGAAGTACAAGCGTTGATTTTCGAGAATTCGCTAGACAGTGACGCGGTCATCTACACAGATGGGTCGGTCGTCCGACATGTGAGAAGCTCATGGGCCTTTACAGCTCGGGCCGGAGGGAGAATTGTGAAGGAGGACTCTGGTGCTTTCACTGAAACCACAAGTAGCCTGACCATGGAAGTCATGGCAGTAAGTAAAGCAATAACATGGCTCGAGACACAGACATTCACTAGGGCTTGTTTCCTTAGCGACTCAATGAACATGATCAAGAGGATAGAGGAGGGGTCGATCCGAAGAGAATGGTTGCTGCCTCTGAAGCGGTCTCGGCTGGCAAAGATTAGTTTCATCTTCGTGCCAGGGCATGCGGGAGTACAAGGAAATGAGCGGGCTGACAAGCTCGCAGGTGAGGCTACTGTTGAGGGCGGACGCGCCATGGACCAGGCTGACATTCTGAATGCTCTACGAGAAGTGAGACTTTTGCAAGAACCAAGTGATGACTGTGAATCTACAACAATGGCCAGACTGCGAGAGCAGCAAATTAAAAGAGGGGTGGCCAAACAAGAGCACTACGCAGGAAGCCAAAGAAGATTGATAAACCAACACAGAACTGGCGTCGTTAGCCGCTACACGCTGCGGGATTTGCTGAGGAGGGGATCCGAGCACTTATGGACTGAATGGTCCGATGTGCAACGAGGATGATCTGTCGACTAACTAACTAACTAACTCAATTCACGTGTGCCGCCATGTGCACCGTGACGTACACTATAGCTTATACACGAACTTATTCACGAGTTTAAAACGAAGTTGAACTATACCGGTACAAGCTGACAGAAATAGTACCCTATAAAATATTTAGCAAATTATATTACAATCGGTCCTATATCGTTTAAAAATAAAATAAATAAATTACTCCATCATCTAAATAAAGACCTCTCGAGAATTTCCCTCTAGTGACTCATTTTGATCACACGCCACCGGAACTCTATTACAAATCAATATGTACTAATGTGTTTGTTTTTATTATACTAAGTCACTCGCATATCCTTTATAGAACGTCGAAAAAAAACACACACAAAAACTCCAGCATTGTGTACTATTTGTGATGTACTAAGAAATTGTTGCCCTTCAGTAGTTTTCAATTGCTTTTTAAACAATGGACACTCATACCATCGAAATCAAAGCAACGCGGGCAGCTTCAGAATCGTCTGTGTCTGATAGCGAATCCGTGACTTGGTTTGGCGGGGAATTATGAAACGCGTTCACTGCGCTTAGGTCACGTCATAGACCAATAATAGTATACAAAATAAATTACAATATATAAGTGAAACCACACCCCCATCCTCCCCCATTTTTTTTTCATACCCCAAGATAATTGTTATTTATAGCCATATCAAGACATACGATCGAAATATAGTGTTGTCAGAGAACGGGAATCTTACCAGATGGAGTAAAGATACAGCTAAATATGTTACGATATGCCCACACAACATACCTATAATCTGTGCCTTCGACATATACCTATAGAATTATGCATATAATTTATGCCTACAGTATATACCTTCAGTCGGTCTCCCTGGCCTAGGATGTTAACGTCTTTCTCCGTAATCCTGTACATCAACGTGAGGAACTTAACATGCGCGAGAATCAGTAGCGGTTCTCGTCACGTTGGTAACTTAGGGGATATGTGATCCGGTCGCCCAGAAAGCAATGGCAAACTACTGAGAGCAATCTTGCCAAGAAATCAACAATCACCTAAAAGATGCTGATGTTGACAGCGATGTCCTGTAAAGGATATGCGAAAAAAAATATATACCTACAATTAGTAATCAAAGTGAATGGTCATAGACTAAGTGTTGTGAACAAATTCACCTATCTTGGCAGCACTGTGTCACAAGCTGTCACAATTGATGATGAAGTGAATGCAAGAATCTCCAAGGCCAGAGCGGCTTTTGGCAGACTACAAAAATGTGTGGGACAGAAATAGAATAAGCCTGCAAACAAAGCTGAAAGTCCACAAAGCTGTTGTATTATCCACGCTGCTATATGCTTGTGAAACCTGGACTGTTTATCAGCGACACGCTAGGAAATTAAACCACTTCCACACAGTCTGCCTTAGAAAGCTATTAAAAATTAAATGGCAAGACAAGATCCCAGACACTGAAGTCCTAGAAAGTCTATGCCCAGTATCCACACTCTACTAATGAAGAATCATATTCGCTGGGTTGGTCACCTAACTCGCATGCCAGATCACAGGCTCCCTAAACGAATTTTTTTACGGCGAGCTGCGTTGTGGTAAACGCTCTCAAGGCGGCCAGACGAAATGCTTTAAAGAAACTCTGAAAATCTCACTGAAAGCTTTTGGAATTCATCATGGACACCTGGGAGACTGCTGCTAAAGACCGTAATTCGTGGTGTACATCATTACGCAAGGATGCAGTCATTTGTAAAGCAACCTGGATTGCAAGAGCTGTGAAGAAAAGGCTGGACAGAAAAACCACTGCAGGAGATCCTCCTCCGGAACGTCACGCATTCTTTGCCCACATTGTCAAAGAACATTTCGAGCCAAAATAGGTCATATCGGCCATCTTAGAAGTCACAGCTTTATACTTTCAACCCCATTGGATGAATTGAATGGTCATCATCATTCTTGATGGACAAACAACACAATTAGTAGGTAGAGAATACATTGATCTTATACACACCGCTAGGCGCATTAGTTATATGGTGACAGGCCCATGTTTTCATAGATCGGTCAGCACTCGTTGGGAGATGTGGTCAGTATCACGTCGGCCGCCTTTATTTCTCAAGACATTGCCTGGTACTCATTTAAGGCTGTTTCTACCTTGGAGCCCAGGTCAATTTAAAGAATTTGAATCCACCAGATGCTAATAATACATAAGTAGAGGACGCTTTTTTCACGCGTGTATTGAATAGCATCATCATCAAGTGCCATGTCGGATGGCGTAGGCGTTAATGACTCGCCACAGATCTCGTCTTTGGTTTTCTGGACCAACTCCGCTATTGATATTCCTCCATGCCACCGTCGCAATCAATCCGCATCGTTTCTCATGGTCTGCCTCTGCCTCTCTTCCCCTAGACCTTTCCAATTGTCACGATGTTATCTAATGCCTCTCTTCTCATCACATGACCGAAGAAAGCTAATTGTTTCTTTCTTATTGTTGTATATAATGTTCTAGTTTCATTAGCGTCTTTGATGGATTGAATATATGAGGCTAAAATAAAATGTTGCATGCCTTTTGCAAGACCAACCCCAACCCCATACTGACATACTAAGGCGATTTTACAACTAAGGGAAAAGATGGTCGCAAAGTGTTGTTATAATTAGAATGAAAGTGTTCAGTATGAGTTCATGAGTATCTCATCCCTGGTTCTTGTGCTTCCAGCAGCAAAGCTGCTTCCACTATCGTTGGAGAACATTCTTCTCAGCTCCACTCGGAACTTTTCTCCAGAGAGGATGTAAATGAAGAAGTTGGAGGCGTAGTTGAGATTGGTAACCGCCTGCAAAGATGAAACAGAACAATATTTAACAACATGAAGATAAGCCGTTAGCAGCAACATTAACACGGTAATACTACTAACCATGCTGTATCTTCGTCTCATAGTCCATGTTGCGTGGCTTTGGTGAGCATGTTTATCCAAAGCCTTGTGTCTTGTGTACTGCCAATCATTTCTCATACTACGTTCCTACCAGCCACGATGTCAGACTGTCCAGCATCTTTTTCCTAGTCTCCTCCTCTTCAACGTTTCTATTCTCACGACGTACTCCAACTGCCCCCTTTTACTTACGTGCTTAAAGAATGTGGAGTTTTTTCTTCTGATGCAAGTAAACAGTTGTCTTTGAGAGTTAACTTCTTTCAAGATGTCTTCATTACTCTTTCTGTCAGTCCTCTTTGATCTCGTTATTCTTCTTAAAAATCACACATCATCAGCTTCCACTTAATACCTTACTTGTCTGCTAATTGGTAATAGATTTTTTTTTACAGTTAGCTGTATATCCTTTTACAGGACATCGTAATAAAGCCCGAATTCTGGCTGTCTGTGATTTACTAGGTCGGTGTACGTTAAGTAGCTTGCCACTGCTTTCCTAACGACCTAAGCTCATACCATTGTACCGTATATGTAACACTACAGTTGTATTGGTTGGTTGGTTGGCTGTGGATACTTTGAAGGGATTAACTTTACATCTAAGGTCCAATGAACCGACACTCACATTGTCTAACCCCTTTAAAATACCGTGCGTCTTTCGGAGTAAGGTTCGTTTAGAGATGTATCTCCCTACTCGGTATCAAAGTATCTTAATGGAGACTGTATCGCTGAGCGGAGTAAGGTTAGTTTAGAAATGTATCTCCCTACTTGATATCAAAGTATCTCAATGGAGACTATCGCTGAGCGGAGTAAGGTTCGTTTAGAGATGTTTCTCCCTACTCGATATCAAAGTATCTCAATGGAGACTGTATCGCTGAGCGGAGTAAGGTTAGTTTAGAGATCTATCTCCCTACTCGATATCCAAGTATCTCAATGGAGACTGTATCGCTGAGCGGAGTAAGGTTCATTTAGAGATGTTTCTCCCTACTCGATATCAAAGTATCTCAATGGAGACTGTATCGCTGAGCGCAGTAAGGTTCGTTTAGAGATGTATCTCCCTACTCGATATCAAAGTATCTCAATGGAGACTGTATCGCTGAGCGGAGTAAGGTTCGTTTAGAGATGTATCTCCCTACTCGATATCAAAGTATCTCAATGGAGACTGTATCACTGAGCGGAGTAAGGTTCGTTTAGAGATGTATCTCCCTACTCGATATCAAAGTATCGCAATGGAGACTGTATCACTGAGCGGAGTAAGGTTAGTTTAAAGATGTATCTCCCTACTCGATATCAAAGTATCTCAATGGAGACTGTATCGCTGAGCTCTCCGTCCCCTCTTCAAACCCAGAAACCTGCGGAGTATGCAAAGCCGGTACTCCAGCTTCACATCTGTGGAAAGGAATTTTAGGATGCACCAAGGACATGATTCAGCACAACCTATATCTGTCTGTATGCCTTTCTGCTTGCCTGTCTGTATGCCTGTCTATGCATATGGTCGACATAACAATATGCTTGGGTTACCTTTGCAACAAGAATTACGTAAATAATCTAATTAAGTGGAACAATAAAGCTACGAGTAGGACTGAGATGTCTTTTGTCGCAGGATCTCTTCTCTCTCTATAGAGTGGTAATAATGAGAGAGTTCAAAGAGAAACCAGGAAAGCTAATCGGCGGTTAAAATGTAAACAATCTACGCTATACATATGGCAGTATTGATGGTGGAAAATGCAAAAGATCTACAAGTGTTGGGCATTGTAGTAGCAGAGAGTGCGAAGGAAGGACTCGCCTTGAATATAAGAAAACAGTAACAATGGTGATAACAAATGGGAATAGTGTGGCACCGGCTTCGGGCGGAAGAGCGCAATTGGGAGGGTACAAGCCTTACCCTGGTGCGAGGAAATGCAACCTAAAGACAAAGTGTCATGACAGGGCAGATCAGGCCCTAAGCCTTGGTTGGCGGCTGGTCTAGGATCGAAGCTCCGACAGGCGGACAATTAGAGCATTGCTTTGCTGATCCGGCAGCTTCTGCAGCTTGTCTTGTTCCAGATGTAGAAGTGTTATCTTTCCTCTGGAGTGAACTAGGCAGGCTGAGAGAGGGATCATGCTGCATGAGCAACACATGATCTCTATATTTTAGCCCAGGCTTTGTGCTACGGAGAGACAATAACTCCATACCTTACAAACTATCGTCTGTCAAGACGGCAAGGTGCCAATGATAGTGTGGCACCAAAGTCTGAAATAAAAATGAAAGGCTAAATGGTTAACCAAATGGATACATTTAAATACTTATGCTTGCTTGCTTGCTTGCTTGTGTTCGTTGGCTTGAGCTCCAACGCGAAGTCCTGTATATCGGATGAAGGCATCCTGTTGTCCAACATCAGTGTGATGTCATACAGGACCTGAGGTTTGCGTGAGTATCCGTTGTCCCATGTCTGGCTTATTGGTGTGCAGACTGGTGGTTCCTCGCCATACAGGCAGACACTCTCCGACTTCGGAGGAATCGGCGATCCTATTGACTTCAGCCAGGACCCCGAAGGGACCTGTTGCCCAGGACGCTCGGCGAGGACGCGTCAATAGGTCTTGGCCAGTATATAACCCGGCCCTGGTGCCTTGGAAACACCTCTGCGTCCCTAAATACTTATGAAAAATTATAACATAATATCCACAACATATATTAAGAACAGAATAGGACAAATAAAAGCTGGATTTTACAAAATGAAAAATATCTTATGCAATAAGTCACTATCACTGAATGTAAGAAAGAGAGTGTTTAAATGCTATTTAGAAGTTATCGCTTTAAGGCAGGGAATCTTAGAATGTAAATTAACGTATTAGGAAACACGTGGAAGCAACAAAGATGTGGTTCCTGAGACGAATGTTGTGAATTCCTTGGACTGCCAGAGTAATAAACAACGATTGCCTGAAAAGGCTAATGACACTAGAACATTATTTACAACATTAATAAAGAGACAAATAGCTTTCTTTGGTCATGTGATGAGAAGAGAGGTGTGGAAAAAATCGTGACTACCGGAAAGATCAATGGGAAGAGACAGGTGCAGAACAAGAGAACTAATACGGTGGCATGGAAAAATATCATCAGCAGAGTTGATCCAGAACACCACAGACCGAGATCTTTGGAGAAACATTGACACCTACGCCAACAGGGCGCATGATGATGATGCTGAGTATGCAAAGCATGTGCTAATTAAAATTATTAAAACAAAATCTATGTCAGTGACAACCAGGCAAATACTGCCTTTGGGATGTGAAGTGTTAGACCTTCACATATTCTAGGCCATGACAGTTTAGATTGGGTGGCCAGTTTCCGTATCTCATATTACAGTTAACATTATGTATGTAGTACTATTAATCCAAATCTCAGCAACATTATCCCTAAATACGTCTTGTAAGGTTTGTTTCTCGTACCATTGACTAGACAACAATTATTAACACTGGCGACTGTAAATTACCTGTAAGAAATGCATCCAAGGCAATATTTTCAGAAACGTGTATGAGAATTCCGGTCCAGAATGTTGGTGTAGCAAATGTACTGTGATGGACAAAATAACCAGAGGCAGTGTGGTGGCTAAATACGTGAAGGAAATGGCTATCAACATTCTAGTAGTCTTGTTGTGTCTCCGTACATGTCCTGGGGATGAACCAACACACGGAAAAGATGTATTCTTAATACAAACACATACAACTCACTAACATCATCAATCACAAACAGACGTACAGCTATACTCAACCACTAACATCAACACAAAGACAAACACAGTGATACTCAAACACTAACATTATCAACACAAAGACCAACTCAGTGATACTCAAACACTAGCATCATCAACTCAAAGACCAACACAGTGATACTCAAACACTAACATTATCAACACAAAGACCAACTCAGTGATACTCAAACACTAACATTATCAACACAAAGACCAAATCAGTGATACTCAAACACTAACATTATCAACACAAAGACCAACACAGTGATACACAAACACTAACATCATCAACACAGACAGCAGTACAATGATACTCAAACACTAACATCATCCAAAAAAAATGTTGTCCAGTGATACTGAAACACTTACATCATCAACACAAACAGCAGTACAGTGATACGCAAACACTAACATCATCAACATAAACAGTAGTACAATAATACTGACCCACTAATATTATCATCATCACATCAACAGTACAGTGATACTCAAACACTAACATCACCAACAAAAACAGTAATACAGTGATACTCAAACACTAACATAACCAACACAAACAGCAGTACAGTGATACTCAAACACTGACATGATCAACATAAACAGTAGTACAGTGATACTCAAACACTAACATCACCAACATAAACAGTAGTACAGTGATACTCAAACACTGACATCATCAACATAAACAGTAGTACAGTGATACTCAAACACTAACATCACCAACACAAACAGCAGTACAGTGATACTCAAACACTAACATCATCAACACAAACAGTAGTACAGTGATACTCAAACACTAACATCATCAACACAAACAGACGTACAGTGATACTCAAACACTAACATCTTCAACACAAACAGTAGTACAGTGATACTCAAACACTAACCAGTTAACCTTGTCGATGATGAATCTTCATTGTGGGTGGCTTTCTCTACGCTAAATATCCTAATCAGCACTCCAGTATTGCAGATGACAACTACGACGACGGGAGTGATAAAGAGTAGCGCAAACTGGTAGACGTAAATGTGTAGAGGAATGTAGACGTAATCATGATCAGGCGACCCCACACATTGTTCACCGTGGTTCCCAACCATGATAAACCTGTAACCAGATCATTACGTTCTTAGTTACTTTCAGTTGCTGCTATGGTACTTAAAGAAAATAGAATACAAACATTTGATAATTTCATTTTTTTTTTTACGCTTGCTTTGAACTCGAGTGTAGTCTATGATGGATTGAATTATTAACAGTGGGCTAGCTTTCCCTGTTACCAGTGTTCCTAACGAATCAGGCGAACCCACTCCTTGGGTACTTGTAATGTTCGTCCTCAAGTCAATGACGAACCCGTTACGTCACCTTCAGCTAGCCATAAGTTTAAGAGCGAGCTCTCTTATCTATTCGCACACGCTAACCTATGATAAGATCTTAATAACACAGAAAAATGGCTCATAAAGAATATCGTAATCAACAAGTAAGATATTATGGTCACATTAAAGTCACAGTGATTTATAGATAACGGTAATGGAAGGCACGGTAGGGGCTGAGTATTGCGACGTAACGTTAAAGACACCATAGGCGTGAACATGCATGAGGCGGGAGAACTGGTGAAGGATCGATATTTGTTTTGGCGGGATGTCATGAGAGCGACGTTCTGCTAAGACAATGCTGCTTGAGAGTGAACTGTAGTACAAGCGAGATGTCAGAGTAATACATATAGATACAGTTATTATGGGCGCTCGATGAGAGACAAGAGGTAGATGAAAAATGTGTGATTTCTTTTACTGGGTAGTCGATGGCTGAGATGTCTGCTAACATAGAATGTTTGTAAACTGGAAATGTTTGTTAACTGAGAATTTTTGTTAACAAAGAATGTTTGTGAACTAAGAATGTTTCTTAAATAAAAACGTCTGCTAGCTGAAAAAGAAAACGTTTGTTAACTAATAGCTTCTGTGAACTAACAACTTTTGTGGTGACATTCTTGCGGCGGCATTATACACAGTGTGCCTGAGCGGAAAGTTGTCGAGACTCCTGTCTTTTCCACTTATCACATGGGGCAATGGGGAACATTTTATGTGATATTCACTGGCACTGGAACGGAGCATAATGGGGACGACCCTTTGCTGTGATGTTGGAATCTCACCTAATGACTAATGACTAAAAGTGAACTAATGATTGTTAACTAAGAACGTCCGTTAATTGAGTCATAAGGTTTTTTCACACTCTTGGCAGACCAGACGAAAGAATTAAAAGGCAGTCACACCAGGCCAAAGAGATGTTAAGATAAAGAATCACTGTTAATATTACTATACTGCTTTCAGCTAGCTAGCTAGCTATACATAGCTGAAAGCAGTATAACTATGTATAGCTAGCTAGCTATCTATCTCTATCTATCTATCTATCCATCCATCCATCCATCTATTTATCTATCTATCTATCCGTCCGTCCGTCCGCCCGACCGCCCGTCGGCCCGTCGGCCCACCCGCCCGTCTGTCTGTCTGTCTGGCTGTCTGTCTGCCTTTTTGTCTGTCTGTCGGTCGGTCGGTCGGTCGGTCGGTCGGTCGGTCTGTCTCTTTGTCTGTCTGTCTGTCTATATGTCGTGTCGGTTGGTCTGTCTGTCTATCTGTCTGTCTGACTGTCTGACTGACTGTCTGTCGATCTGTTTTCTGTCTGTCTGTCAGTCTACCTGTCTGCCTGCCTGCCTGCCTGTCCGTCTGTGTGTCTTTCTTTAGTTTCTTAAGCATATGATATGTTGGCTTGTTATCTCCCATGCGAGGATTGAAGATTAGTGGGTAATGAAGCAGTTACCTGAACATCTGAGTGCAGGCCAGAACACTGAACAGCGTAAATATAATGATGACTGCCCCTCGTTGCTGGCACCACATGTTCCGGCGGAATGGCATGCACACGACACACAACCGCTCCATTGCCATGACCGCAATCAGCCATGAGGACATCAAGTTGCAGACGGCGTCCGCGAATACGTAGATCTGGTTTGTGGTGATGAGAAATATAAGATGGGAATTGTGACTGCAAATAGTTATGTTACATCATTTACACTTTATCAAAACATATCAACATATATTTATATTCCTATCAACTTATATATATATATATATATATATATATGAGAGTTCAGAGAGAGAGGTAAAAGTGGGAAAGGGCGGGGGGTTTGCGGAGCGAAGAGAGAGAGAGAGAGAGAGAGAGAGAGAGAGAGAGAGAGAGAGAGAGAGAGAGAGAGAGAGAGAGAGAGAGAGAGAGAGAGAACTTTTCTTCACTTGTCACAATCAATGCATTCAACATTTTATGCACTTCTTTTTTCTGACTTCTTGCTTTTAAGACCGAGTCTTCAACATAAAAGTAATAAGTAAATTATTCCTTTTCGCTACAGCTGGCATGATTCTGTATATCGTGCTGGCCCCATACTTTAAGACCGATTCTCACTCGATGGGTGATGTGATCAACATCACATCGACAGGCTTTTCTTCCGATGAAATTAAGCGGTACCGGTTTTGACTGGTTCGATGTGGATCCCAGTTCACAGAAAATTAATATTCAGACCTCGAAGGGGATTAGAACAGGAAGACCGACAGGTGAATGTGCTAGCCACTGACCTATTGCCGCTTCCATCGTCATCTATGTACGTTAAGCTATTTTATATACTAAAACAGGCAATACGTAGACTGCCTGCATGCAGTTAATTGGTTAGAAATGAAAGATCTCCATTTGGGAATTGATAGTAACCAGTTTCCCACATGAAGCTCTTCTACATCTAACCAGTTTCCCACATGAATAACTGAAGTTTACCCTGCCTCGAGAATATCATTGTCCAAAGTGTCTTCAACGTATTTTGTCCATCTATTTCTAATCCCTACTTCTTCAATATACTTCTATTAACGCCAAACAATACTTGTATATTTATCTATGATGTGTCTATCTTCAGGCTGGCCGATCCCTGTCTCTTCTTGCAGGAACCATGCCTTACATGGAAATTATTTCGTAGCCAATGTGGCATTTAATGTGGACAAGGTAGTTCTATTTCCGCGCATAAGAGCCAGTTTTCTTCCATGTGCAGATCTTGTAGAATATCAGTAAATCTCTTATTCTTGGTCTATGATATTCTAAGAATGTTTATGTAATATCTAAGTCAAAAGCAAAATAAAACAATATGCCTAAATTATGGTTAAGTCATACAGTTCATGTCGTCATGTGAAAACGTGATCTTGTTTAAATTACTAAAATTATCGCATTAGCAACAGTAGTTAGTTACAAGTAATTTACACGATGTCCCATTCAACCCTAGCATTTATACGCTCTTTTGTGATTTTGCAGGCAAATTTACTTTCAGTAGTTTGTCACTGCTTTCTGAACCGTCCACGATCACCACAACGATTTGATCCCAAATAGGTTGCGGGTGACTTAGAACTCGATATGTTGGGACTGTGAAATCGCGTTCACTACACCTAAACGACAAAAAAGCTACAGTAGAGACACGCTTAATACTAACAGCTTAACAAGAAACATGAAAGACATGAAAAGGAAGGTACCTTGCAGGCGTCGTGAGAGAAGGTGTAAAACAAGCCTGGCTCTGGTAAACTTTCGTTCAACATGTGCATCTCCTGGCTGATCAGAACGAAGCTGTGATATAAATACAAGGATACATCATTAGCATTAGTGGTATATGTCATAAAGATCAAGAGCATTATTATACAATATTTGTTATTAACATCATTATTGTTACAGTTCTAGTATTGACAGTATTATTATACAATATAAGCAGGACAGTATTACTGTTACATTATTAGCATTAATAGTATTATTGTTACAATATCAGCATTAAAAGCATTATTATACAATATTAGCATTAACAGCACTATTGTTACAATATTAGCATTAACAGCGTTATTATACAACATTAGCATTAACAGAGTTTTTATACAGTATTAGCATTAACAGCACTATTGTTACAATATTAGCATTAACAGCACTATTGCTACAATATTAGCATTAACAGCACTATTGTTACAATATTAGCATTAACAGCGTTATTATACAACATTAGAATTTACAGAGTTTTTATACAGTATTAGCATTAACAGCACTATTGTTACAATATTAACATTAACAACACTATTGTTACAATATTAGCATTAACAGCACTATTGTTACAATATTAGCATTAACAGCACTATTGTTACAATATTAGCATTAACAGCGTTATTATACAACATTAGCATTAACAGAGTTTTTATACAGTATTAGCATTAACAGCACTATTGTTACAATATTAGCATTAACAGCATTATTGTTACAATATTAGCATTAACAGCACTATTGTTACAATATTAGCATTAACAGCACTATTGTTACAATATTAGCATTAACAGCACTATTGTTACAATATTAGCATTAACAGCACTATTGTTACAATATTAGCATTAACAGCGTTATTATACAACATTAGCATTAACAGAGTTTTTATACAGTATTAGCATTAACAGCACTATTGTTACAATATTAGCATTAACAGCACTATTGTTACAATATTAGCATTAACAGCATTATTGTTACAATATTAGCATTAACAGCACTATTGTTACAATATTAGCATTAACAGCACTATTGTTACAATATTAGCATTAACAGCACTATTGTTACAATATTAGCATTAACAGCACTATTGTTACAATATTAGCATTAACAGCGTTATTATACAACATTAGCATTAACAGAGTTTTTATACAGTATTAGCATTAACAGCACTATTGTTACAATATTAGCATTAACAGCACTATTGTTACAATATTAGCATTAACAGCATTATTATACAATGGGCTTGCGAACGCGGTTTGTGAGCCCGCATACCCGGGTTCGAAACACGGCGGTGCTGGTTTTTTCGAAAAAGGTATAGGGGCCGGTCATTCAGAAAGCAATGGCAAACTACTGAACTTAACACTTGCCTAGTACATCAACAGCAGCTGAAAATGCTGGTGTTGACTGCAACGTCCCGTAAGGGATACGCAACACAATTATTTTTTAAAATACAATATTAAAATTAACAGCATTATTATACAATATTAGCATTAACAGCATTATTATACAATATTAGCATTAACAACATTATTATACAATATTAGCATCAACGGCATTATTATACAATATTAACATTTACAGACGCCCGTGTGTTGCCGGGGCCCATACGGGGGAGCAAAGAATAGTAACACTGTTGCCTACCATGCATATCGTAAAAGGCGACTAACGAGGCTATGATTCCGTCGCCCTGCTACTGAGTGAGTGCGTGGCGCGAAACTGTGAGCTGTGAATTACGCGTGGAATGCTTTTACATCTGTTCGCAGTTTGTAGCGTGAACTGCATGTTCGGAACGATGGCGGCCGGCTGTTGCTGATTGACTGGTTTGCATTTTCGTTTCACGAGTGCATTTTTCAGGAGACACCTGGAAATCGTCGCTGGAGCTAGGGAGTTTGTGCTTTGGGCGGCACTTTAGGCGGGTCGCCTTGCGGAAAGAGGCCGAGCCATATGGGATAAAATCCGGGTCAATGAAGTCTTTCTGGTGACTGCCGTCTCCATCGACAATGAACTGTATTTCTCGTGGAGGACTTTTGTGTTGGCATTCTGGCGGCGACATTATGCACAGTGTACCTTGCGGGCTGTTGGTTTGCCGATACTCCTGTCTATTCCATTGTTCACATAGGGCAGTGAGGAGCATTTTGTGTGATAATCACTGGCACAGGAACGGAGCATAATGGGGACGACCCGTTGCCGTGAAGTTGGAACCGCGACTAACTAACTAACTAACTAACTAACTAACTAACTAACTAACTAACTAACTAACTAAGTAAGTAACTAAGTAAGTAACTAACTAACTAAGTAAGTAAGTAGCTAAGTAACTAACTAACTAACTAACTAACTAACTACATACATACCTACCTACCTACCTACCTACCTAACTAACTAACTAACTACCTACCTACCTACCTACCTACCTAACTAACTAACTAACTAACTAACTATCTATCTAACTAAGTAACTAACTAACTAACTAACTAACTAACTACCTACCTAACTAACTAACTATCTAACTAACTAACTATCTAACTAACTAACTAACTAACTAACTAACTAACTAATAACTAACTAACTAACTAACTATCTAACTAAGTAACTAACTAACTAACTAACTAACTATCTAACTAAATAACTAACTAACTAACTAACTATCTAAATAACTAACTAACTAACTAACTAACTACCTACCTACCTACCTAACTAACTAACTAACTAACTAACTAACTAACTATCTAACTAAGTAACTAACTAACTAACTAACTAACTAGCATTAACAGAGTTATTATACAATATTATCATTAACAGCATTATTGTTACAATATTAAAATTAAAGCATTATTATAATATTAGTGAGGAGCGGCTGGCCGAGTGGCTAGAACGTCGGACTCTCATTCGAGAGACCCGGGTTCGATGCCTCGGTAAGTTGTGGGATTATTTTCTGTCGGGGGCAAAAAGAAAATCCTAACCTGCACAGTTCGCGGCGACTGCACTAGCCAGGCGACCTTAATACCTCAGGCTCAAAGTCCCATCTGCCATACACCGCAAGGTACTATATTGGCAGTAAATGACAGTTTTTTTTTTTAAATGACAGTATAGTTTTAGTAGTAACTGCATTAATGTTGCAATATTAGTATTAATAGCATTATTGTTGCAATATTAGAAATAACTGCATTATTACAATATTAGCATTAACATCATTATTATATAATATTAGTGTTAACAGAATTATTAAACAATATTAGCACAAATAGCATTATTAAATAATATACGTATCAACAGCATTGCTATACAATCCTAGAATCGACAGTAGTATTATATATCATTGATATTAGAAACATCTAATGCAGGTGTGTTCAGAGAAAGCTATATACCTATAATTACGGGAGGTAGAGGTTTTTCCAATAGAGTACAACGAAATCAGACGAAGCCTTGCTACAAACCTTTGAGAACAGAGTTTTAAGACGCATCTTTGAACCCATTAGGGATACACAAAGTGGACAGTGCAAAAGAAGAAGTAACAAAGACATTTATTATATGTTTAAGTCCCCGCTAATCACTGGTATCATGGAGGCTAATAGACTACAATGGCTGGGGCATATAGAAAGAATGGAAGATAATAGGGAAACAAAACACGCTTACACTCAGGAAATAAATGACCGTAGACTCCGAGGTAGGCCAAGAAGACGGTGGAGAGATAATATATATACAGACCTACAAGCACTTGGAATCAACGACTGGCAAGAGAAGGTCAACAAGAGAGACGAATGGAGACGGATTGTATCTGCAGCAAAGAACCTCAATGGCCCGAAACGCTGAAGAGGAAGAAGGAGAAGAGGTTTTTCCAAGGCACCAGGGCAGGTTCTATACTGGCCAAGACCTACTGACACGTCCTAGTCACTCGTCCTGGTCAACAAGTCCCTTCGGGGTCCTGGCTAACTTGGTAGGATCTCCGATTCTTCCGAAGTCGGAGAATTTCTGCTTGCATGGCGAGGAACCACCAGTCTTAAAAATGAAGTTCGTTCTCTCTCTCACTCTCTCTCTCTCTCTCTCTCTCTCTCTCTCTCTCTCTCTCTCTCTCTCTCTCTCTCTCACTCACTCTCTCTCTCTCTCTCTCTCTCTCTCTCTCACTCTCTCTCTCTCTCTCTTCGTCTCTTGTTCTTTCATAGTGGCTACATACTACGCTTCTACCCCCAGTGTGTGTGCGTGTGTGTGCACTGTTCCCGTCTGCCTCTGATAATTGCACTCTGCCGTAGATATTTCCTATGCACTCCACTTCTACCCCAGACAGCCTCTGCATGGTTTCCGTCTTCCGCAGACAGTCCTAAGTAGTCCCTTTCTGTCCCAGACAGTTGAAGCATAGTCTTTTTTGGTTACAAACAGCTGTTAACTAGTTGACTTCTGTCCCAGACAGTTGCTACGCAGTTCCCTTCTATCCCAGACAGCTACTAGACTGGCTCCTTCTCCCCCCAGACAGTTACCCTGGTGCAGGTATTCATCACCTTAAAGTACTCTCTGTCTGGAAAATAAATTGTAAAGAAACCAAACGACATATGTAGTATCCTTCTTCTCATCCGCATGGTTGAGAACGGACAACCCACGAAAGAGTCGCAAACAGATGACGGGATCAGGTATCCGCCGGTGTAGGTCATAAACTCTGCACCGGAGATGAGCCGGACACTCACTTGTTCAAACAGCCGGCAACTCATATTAAAGGCGGACGTAAAATTATTCATGCGGATGTAGAAGCCGAAGGTCGCTTAAAGTTACTTAAAAGTCGACAGGGTCGACTTCATTGCACTGGGTTTTTATGCCAAATGGCTCAGTCTCTTTCCGCAGCGCGGAAAGCGTCGCACAAACCACGAACTCCGTAGGTCCAGTGACGACCCTCAGGAGTCTCCGAAACAATGCACTCGTAAACTGATATAAATTCGCTGCAGAAACTGAAGAAAAACCATGAATATCTTATCAAGAATTCGTTTATGAGAAGGTCATAAATCTGAAATGGGGAAATGACATGTTCATAAACTTGAGACCAGATTTAGGATTGAATAACAGGCCATGATGTGATGTGTTTTTTTGTTGTGTTGTTTTTTAAACGTCTAAATTTATTATTAAAAGCAAAGAACTCTTCCCACACATCCTGGTGCATTGGGTACATGACGCCAGCGCAATATATTTAAAGGCCAATAAACGCTCGTGGGGTGCTGTGATCAACTTTTACTTTCCGAGTCATTTCCTAGTGCCCGTTTTAGGCTGGGTGAACTCGAGATCAGAAGCCAATCTTAAAAACCCCAAATGGAAGCGAATTCTAACCCACTACCATCATTCGAATTGTCTTAGAGGTGAAGACTGTGCTACTAACCTAGGCTTCCTGAACGAGCCAGCGATAATCGACAGGATCTTTCCTGAGAAGTGCAGACGGTCAACTTGATATCGACTACATTACCCTTCGAGTGCCTATTGGTCTAAGAATAACATGCTCACATCCGTTACCCACCACGCCACACGGAGTGGACATTGGTAGTTTACCTTGACTTAGGTGTCAGTTATGATACTTTTTGTCTTCATTATACAGCGTATATTTTTAATAACTGTGCAGTGTTTGAAAACACTGACGGTCCAAGTTTTGTGTTTACCTATTATGTTGCATTAACTTTACAGAGGGTGAATACAAATGTTGGACCGGCAATATTTTCAAACACTGCACAGTCAATAAGCTTCCATATTGACGTGGATAGGCCTTGGGTTCATGTCAGAATACGATCAGCGTTGCCAGTAGTGGGTTGTGCTCAATATTTAATGAAAATACACCCTATATTAGTAGCCATTCCATTTTCGTGGCTTATGTTGTTTACATTGTTACGCTAGATTTAGAATATCCTGTTCAGTTTTTACACGAAAGACTGCACCTTCTACATATCTTGGGTAATTGATTGATTTCATACCGATATGAAGCCTAGAGTTTTCTTTATGTGTTGGTAGATCGTTTCCGTCTTTTGGTAAAACAAACAGGAGATTAGTTGATTGTAAATGGGTTTCATTAAATCAACATCAATATACCTCTTTAAGCAGCCACACGCGTGTGTGACTAGGTAGACATACGGGAGTCAGGATAGATGGCCATATATGCGTGTGCGTGTGAGCGCGAGCGCACCTGTAGGTGTGTGCGTGTGTGTGTGGTGAGGGAAAGGGGGGGGGGGGGGGGTACCGGACCAAATTGAATGAACGCTGGTAACCCTATAAACAACGCACTCTACTCTCATAGATCACACATGGACAAAGTAAGTTCACTGCGCGACCTCCATAACATTGACGAGGTTACAGGCGTGTATATATCAGAATCAATTATGCTGGGAAATTACAGTATGATTGGGTGCCCTCATTTTCAATTTCAGCCTGTGTTGTGCCCTGTTATTTCTGTAAGTTCTTTGTTTTGCTTTAATTTCCAACCGCCTAGGGATTGTAACGTGTGCAGCACGAAGACAGATCCTCCGAGTTATTCCTCTAAGATGTCCGACCCAATGTCACATCATCAATAAAGGCGAGTGCACCACCCTTTTCTTATTTTGTGCAAAACCATGCAGTGGACACCAGGTATCGAACCAGAATAGCATGCGTTAGAGCGTTAGTGACAGAGGACGCAGCATCTAAACCATCCCACATGATACAGTAAGTAAAGTCAGATTTCTTGGGAACATAAGAAGACCGCAAGGAGGACACATTATCATATTTGTAGCATTCTCTGTCTTAGAAAAGTCACTGCATCTGACGAAAGGTGTCTTGTAGAGATAAGAATAAGAATCGCTATGACAAACGTTGTCTTTTGCAAGATAAAAATCGTTAGTTTTTTGCAAGATTGAAAACATTCTTACCAGTAAAATGTTGTCAATAGTAATGAGAAACTGTGTTAGACTGTTATATATAATATATCCTTGTGACATATGGACAAAATGCAGAACAGCTGAGAAACAACCAATGGTAGTGAATATGTGGTTTATGAGGGTACTGCAAAGAATACTCCGGACGGTCAGAAAAACGAATGAGACAGTCCTTTAAGAAACACATGAAAGCCGTAAATTGCTTAGAGAAAATATAGGTAGATGGTCAAGATAGTTAGGCACATTAGGAAGAGAGATAAACTTGATAAAATAGTAACAACTAGTAATCTTGGTGGAGAAAGAGCGAGAGCAAGTCACAGGTATCTGGATGGCTTGGCTACATGGAATAATCTGGCAAGAACCCATCCCTGATCCAAGACTGTTGATCCTTGATGGCTACGACTTACTCTTATAGGCATGACACATGATGTTGATGATGATAGCAGAAGCACGCATGTTATACCTCATTTTTGCATATTGGTTTCCTTATTTGGGACATTAGCTTGATTAAGAGGTCTGATTGTCCTGATCATTTCGATGTTTAACACCTGAGGGACTCTCATTGAGAGCACTGAGGACACGGATCCCACGAATTTTCTCTCGTGCCCGAGAAGGCTCAGCGCCCTGTCCACTACACCTTTCTAGAAGCAGATGAGAACCGTAACTTTATTAGAGAGGCTATACACAGACAGTTTATAGTTTCTTAACGCATTATGAGGGGAAATAAACACGAAATCTCAGTAACAACTAGCAAACGTGATGAGAAAAGATCGAGGGGAAAATAAAATGGCATGGCCATACATAATAATCGGAACACGATCACGGATCAACGACTGTTGATTCTATAAGATGTCAAACCATGAAAACCCACGTCTATCGGCATGACATATAATGATGATGATGATGATGATGATGATGATGATGATGATGATGATGATGATGATGATGATGATGGTGATGATGATGATGATGATGATGATGATGATGATGACGATGATGATGATGATGATGATGATGATGATGATGATGATGATGGATGATGATGATGATGATGATGACATTGATGACGATAAGCAATCTATCCTTCTAAACAAAATGCAGACATGGTGATGATGATGAAGATAATGATGGTGATAAGCAATCTCTCCTTCTAAACATACATACAGACATGCCATTCCCTGTCTTCTAAATCACTGAAATTCCTTCCACCCCCCATTTGTGTCTACGCCCTTGGGGGATAGTATAGCATGAAGTCAACTAATTTCAAATGTTAACAATATTAATCACCCGCACACGTAACCGGAACTGACAAGACATAGTCTTTACAACTAGACAAGACATAGTCTTTACAACTAGCCAAGACGACGGGGTGTTTTTATTTTCGTCTTCCTATCAACCCACGTTGTTCATGTCAGGATATTGACGGCAGACAAAACAAACAAGTAGGCACGCTACACTACATTTTGTTGTTATTTGTTGAGTTTTATTGACATACGGGAGTAAATATTATAGCTGGTGTGTTTATTTTTGCTAAATTTAGAAGCTCAATTTGACTTGGTTGCTAGTTATTACCAATTATCTACAGCAAATTACTTCACACACACACATTACAAAATTCGAACGGCTTCCCTACAGTTTTAAAGTGTAATTTCGGTTCATATTACAGCTGCGCTAATTCTTCAGCATACAAAAGGTGCAAAGGTTGTCAGTTACATGTCAGGTACTGACGGTGGATTGTGGATTATTGAGCTATCACATAATTAATTACATGGAGTAATGAGGTGAAGCTGGCAGTGCCTATCCTAGCGCCCAAACATTTCCCATAACATGCTGCAGGTGTATTGCGCCAATTATATGAATTGCGTCAATTTTGGGTATATTTCTTTGGAATGAGTGCCTGTGAATGTAGGGTGACGAGGAAGAGACTGGTCATCTCATTTCACATGTCTGACTAACAATATGTCAAAGTGGATTTTTATAATTGATCTGGGCGGATTGTAAACATTTACCTGGACTCCAATGTCGACCCAGCCCAAAATGGGTACCAAGAAATGTCGTGGGAACGTGCAGGTGGCCGGCGTGACATTGACCTCACTACCCTCGAGTGCCCAGCTGACCAGCACTTGTAACCGATTTTATCTTAAGATGAATTGAGTCAAAAATAGACATCACAGCATTCGGGATATTCCCAAACGCGCTCATCCCTCATCTTCAACAACCAACGAAGAACTCCAATACCAATGTTACCAGTGGCAATATGATTATATGTCCGTCTGGCCTTTCCTCGGAGAACCGAGTGTCCGCCAGATCCTTGGGATTTCCATCTTCAAAATTGATGGTCCTTCATTATTATCTAGAAGTACAATTCTGTTCCTCTCTTGTTTCGTTATAAAGGTCTTTAACATGATCTGACCATGCATTTAATCTTTTTCTATTATGATTTGGCGATCTTTGTTTTTAGACAACCCGTTGATGTGTGTGTTCTTTTCTTAATGATGTCATTAATTCTTGTGTGTATTAATTTGGTATTCCAGATGTTGTGTTGGTTTTCAATTTTCCTGAAATTTTCATCAACCCATATTTCTTTTGCCTATTGGCTCAATTTTCTAATTTTCATGTGAATCTCTTAATATTTGTCACGGTTAATTTTGTTATTTCTTCTTACTCATAAGTTTTAAGACGTCTGCTGTCATCCATTTCTTAGCTCCCAACATCGTCATTTTTGGGCTAGTTGATTCTTTAGCCTGGCTGACTGAGTTCTTCACTATTCCGCATTGGTCTCTGGCATCTTGAAATAGAATTTTCAGATCGGACAATCCATCAATTCTGTTTTGTATCTTTATGCTTAGCTTAATTTATCTATTATCACCAGCATTCTTAGAAGATTGGGAGAAGATGATGGAAGAAGAAAATGGGGTTGAAATTATATAGTGATCTAGCATATGGCATCTAGTTAGCAGATGAGCAAGCCATAAAAAAGGAACATAAACAGAATTACAGCAACTAATGAAAAACAATCGTTCAGTTGCAGTATTTGGCAAAAACGAAAGAGTGAATTTTGTT
This sequence comes from Cepaea nemoralis, assembly GCA_014155875.1. Lineage (NCBI taxonomy): Eukaryota > Metazoa > Mollusca > Gastropoda > Stylommatophora > Helicidae > Cepaea > Cepaea nemoralis. The sequence continues at coordinate 200,075 of JACEFZ010028505.1, read as the reverse complement.
TTCAAATAGTTACGAATTGGGCGCGTAAGCCTGTTTAACAATCTGTCCCTCTTATGTCTCTCATGTCATACAATATTTCACTCATTCATTTCTTAATAGGTAAATCTAAAACACCAAAATCAGTTATAATATCTATATCTATAAAACAGAGTGTATGTTTGTTTGTGCGGATTTATGTATTGGATGCGTTCGATAACGGTACATCCGATTGAGATGAAATTTTCTACACGTCTTCCTTTCATTCCTGTGCAACCGACTATAATAATTTCTTAATGTAAAATCTTCTACTTATTTAATAACATTTACTTTTCCATTTTCATTATATAATGTCTACATAGCAGGGGGACTTCACTCTAGAAAAGTTATTTCAAGGGGCATAACTTTTAATAATATTTCTATATATTTTATAGTCATATTGTTGGACTTACTTGCACTATTGTTAAACTCTTTGTCTATAGTTATTTTCAGGTATGTGAGTTATAATAAATAATGATATAATCTTTAAGGCATTTTCAAAGTTTGCATAAAAATAATGCATAATGCATAACATTGTAACCCATCTTTTTCTGCTTACAGAACTCATCAACTGTCATGTCGGTGATTAAAAACTGTTTTCATTAAAAATGAATGGTGTGTGGAAGGACATTCTTTTAAGTTACTGTTTACAGGCGAAACCACGCCGGGTCAGATAGATAGACAGACAAACAGATAGTCGGGAACGGAAGCTTATTTGACTACTTATATGAATGAATTAAATGACATGCTCCCCACCAGGGACTGGGTGAAGCCTGGCCGGGGCAGACAGACAGACAGATAGACAGACAAACAGATAGTCGGGAACGGGAGAGCTTATATGACTACTTATATGAATTAAATTAGATGCTCCCCACCAGGGACTGGGTGAAGCCGGGCCGGGTCAGCCAGACAGACAGACTGACAGACAAACAAGCAGACAGACAGACTGATAGATAGATAGATCCCCTCCAGGGCCTGGGCGAAGCCGGGCCGGGTCAGCTAGTGTATCATATAAATGGAACATTAGCGCAACACATCTCTACATCCATCCATCATGTGCCATGCCGGTAAGCGTGGGCGGTCATGTTCCGCCATCTCACTCGATCACCAGAGTCGTGGATCAGCTCCGTGGTCCTGTCTCGACCATGCCATGTGGCCAATCCATCCAAGTATTTACTTCTCGGTCTCTTCCCTTCAATCTTGCCAGTCGTCACCAAGTTCTCCAAGTTATTTCTTCTCATAACATGCCCAAAAAATTGTGACTGTCTACGTCTAATGACTCTAATCAGTTTACGATCTTCATTTGCCTCTTGAAGGACTTGCTCATTGGTCTTTCTGGCTGTCCATGGTATTCTTTGCTTTTCCTCAGAAGCCACATTTCCACAGCCACTATCTTCGCAATGGCAATTCTTGTTCTAATCTCTTCAAGGCATCTCCCAACAAATGTTATGACTGTGCCGAGATAACAGTATCGATTCACTTGTTTAAGAATATGCACATCTACGCGTATATCACATTGTGGTATTTCCTTCTTCCCAGTGACGACCATAATCTGTGTCTTCTTAATATCAGTTATTATAACCCTAGTAACACATCTCTACATTACTAATTAATACTTATTTCTAAATGGTAACAGTAATATAACCAAGGAACTATAGAAGAAAACAATAAAAGAATACTTAGCATAATGTGATGTTTAACATACTATGTAGTCTGTGCGCGTTCCGTGACGATGAGGTTACGGACGCAGATCGTAATCTCGCATACCTACGTTCAAAACACAGCTGCAAGACCGCCGTGCGTTGGTTTTGTACGAAATGGTATAGGTGTCGGTCGTTCGGGAAGCAATGGAAAACTACTGAATGTAAACTTGCCAAGAGATCAAAACAGCTGAAAATGCTGATGTTAATTGGGCGTCCTGTAAAGGATATGCAACTAACTTGTGTAGTCTGTACTGCGATAGCCGGCAGATGAGAATTGATTGTTTCGACCAGCCTCACTTTTGATCTGTTTTGGGAGAAATGATTACCAGACAATTTTCTGAAGTTTCCGTTGGGACAATCAGAGGGCTTAGAATAGTCTGATCATGTCCCTCCGTCGACTTCTATTCTTAGCAACTCTCCTCGGCTCATGCCTCATATTGTAACCAAACCTTGATAACCTTTGTTTGTTCGTGATAATGTACGGTAGTTATCTTTTTTTCCCTTAAGACTGATAATTTCTTCGTATGATTTTACAACAAGCAATGATGTACATACCAGATGGAAGCAGAGAAAGAGGCCAAAGAGGAGCCGCTGGCCGAGTGGCTAGAACGCCAGATTCTCTTCCGGGAGACCCAGGTTCGAATCCTCGGTAAGGTATGGCATTTTTTTTGTGTGACGTGGATAGGCTTTAGGTTTGTGCCGGAATGCGATCGGCGTGCCAGTAGTGGGTTGTGCTCAATATTTAAATTTCAAATCCCGAAACAACCAAATAATCTATAGGATACGACGTTGGTGTAGAGACTTTCTATAGAACCACGAACAGAGCTTTCATCTATGGATACGAGGCAGGTGTAGAGACTTTCTATAGAACCACGAACAGAGCTTTCATCTATGGATACGAGGCAGGTGTAGAGACTTTCTATAGAACCACGAACAGAGCTCTCATCTATAGATACTGACGCTGGTGTACATAATTTCTATAGAACCACGAACAGAGCTGTTATTATCTATGGATACGACGCTGGTGTAGAGACTTTCTATAGAACCACGAACAGAGCTACCATCTATAGATACGACGCTGGTGTAGAGACTTTCCATAGAACCACGAACAGAGCTATCATCTATAGATACGACGCAGGTGTAGAGACTTTCCATAGATCCAAGAACAGCGCTGTCATCTATAAATACGACGTTGATATAGAGACTTTCCATTGAACCACGATCAGAGCTATCATCTATGGATACGACGCAGGTGTAGAGACTTTCCTACCAACTCGATATCAAAGTGCCATCCCCACGAGAACTGCGTTGCAGAGCTCTCCTTCTCCCCTCCAAACTCAGAAGCCAGCCGGGTGTGCAAGACCGGTACTGATAATTTCCATCTACGGAAAGGCACATAGAATGTACCCAGGTCAATATACATCACAGCACATACGGATTGATTGGGATTAGGCGTGAGCTGGTAATGTTTCCTCAACGGGTTCTACATATTTAAATATTTCATTATTAAAAACACCGACCCAATGTCCAAAAGGACGAGGCGTGCATATGTTACACGTTATGTGAACACTAGTTAAAGGTTAGTTGCATATCCTTTACGTATGTGACATAATGAACCACCATCATTGTACAGTACGTCAAAATTTGCACACCAAAACAGAGGGAGTATTACAATTGACAACACTAACGCGAACGAACACCAACATGACACCGGAGATGGACGGGTGTCATCTAAGATTTAGAAATTACAGCGTCTACCATTAGGGAGATCATTGGACGGGGCCGGTCACGTGATGACGACGCTGACCTGCGGCTAGCGTTCAATATTCAAATCGCGCACTTTTCCTTCAATCAGCCTGACGAGCGTTCAGATCGCTAGGTGACCTGTGTTTTCATGAAAAAGACGGCAGTTGGATCCGAACTCCGAGGTAAGCATGTGAATCCTCAGATCTATCTGATGCCCAGATGTATACAGTAGAGGTATCCAGTGTTTGCGCGTCAATTTAAATGTATTACTAATAAAATCAAACCTCTGAAGTGTAAAATTGTCGACTGCTAGCTTCTGACTACACAGAGCCGTTTCCCCGGCAAATTGACAATCTCATACGTTCTCAAAACTGCAACCTCTGAAGTTCTTCAAGATATCTGTTAGCTTTAATGTGTGCTTACTACAACATTCTATCAAAGAAAAATGTACGAGGTGAGAATTCAAACGCACTCTTATACATTTCATCAAAAAACTGCTTAAATTGCTATCTGTTAACCACAAGACAGTTTGTGCACAGGAACCACTGCCTCGCTTGAAAACGTACTTATTTCTGCCTATTTGCAATCTAAAGGGCTGAGAGAGAGATTATATCTTTCCTTTCCTCTTCATGAATTGAAATAATAGAGTTTGATAGAACAAATAGTTGTATTTATGTCAGATTTTCACTTAGACAAGGCACTCATGAGCTGCATTGCCTAAAACAAGTTACGCTTCACAGACGCCATTTGTGACAGACGGCCTAGATAATCTGTCCAGACCAACAGGTAAATAAAACCTCGGTCTATAGCCAACTGTTGGTAGCCAACAGAATGGACATGATGCGCACTGATAACAGAAGAAGAAGAATAAAAGAATGAGTAGAGGATGAGAGTGGATTAGGAGAGGTACATTTGTAACAACCTCTTACTAATGTATAGGATTGCTGTCATGATTTTGTATTGATTACATTTTGTAACAAATACACATCACAAGTTATGTATGATGGCCATGATGAACAATGACTACTTGATGAGTTATACTCATATTAACTGATGAAGATGGGGGGAAAGTGGTACATACTATGAGAACCCCAATCAACAGCAGTTAACTCAACACACTGCACAACACAGCACACCACTCAACACCACAACAACAGCAGGTAATGTGAAATTATTTATAAGAAGAAGAAGACAAGTTAGTTGATTTGGAAGGTGCAGAAGAACAGTTATCTACACTATGCTTAACCACAATGAGTTGATGAAGATGTTATAATTGTATGCCATTTATTAAAATGCATCTTATCCTTGTCATGGTCTTGCACTATCAGCTTGACATAAATGCTCAAAGGAACAACACATCATCACTCTTATCAATGTCTGACTGTACACATCTCAATGAACCCACGTACAATGAGAACATGCATACAGCAGGGAACAGATGATAGCAGGTGCATACAGTGTGATAATCTCTGACCACCCACAAATTAACCCAACACTATATCAGGGAGGAGGGGGGAACTAGTTCCTACTTTCAGGATATTAGATTTCTTCCGACCTTATCCTTCCTGATGTGTCTTGGTTATTCTTACTAGCATTATGGAGTATTACATTGGTAGGATTTTTAAAACATATGTGAATTTTACACAGTGATGTTCTTGGTGGCAGACCAGAAGAGGGAGGCAAAGAAGATGATCCTCACACTTGAGATGGCATGATACCTCAGGCCTTGTCCAGAGCAAGGGCAGCCTTCAGAATAGCTTTACTGACAAGTACTGAAACGGATCCATCCAGTCTATGGACCCAGGCTCAACCCAATCAACCACTCAGAGGTGACATTTCTATTGCCAACACACCCAATCCCTCAGATGGAAACATAGGACAGGACAGCCCAAACCATGATAGGGCCACTTAAGATTAATGTTTCTTATTACAGGAAAAAGATCTTAAACCACACTACCACCATTACTATAATTATTGTTGCTATTATTTATTGATTGGGAACATTGATGGTACTGATATGCATTTACACATTGATTATTGTCATGATAAACAAACCATGTATCAATTTAAACAATGTGAAATGTCTTGATCAAAAAGGCCAAAAGATACAGGCCCAATCAATAAAACTACACAAACAGTAACAGGATCTCATGATTTAATTCCAGTTCAGTTTATCTGTTAAAACACTGTTGCCACTCTGTTCAAACACTGTTAACACTCTGTTGAAACACTGTTGACACTCTGTTCAAACACTGTTAACACTCTGTTGAAACACTGTTGACACTCTGTTGAAACACTGTTGACACTCTGTTGAAACACTGTTGACACTCTGTTGAAACACTGTTGACACTCTGTTGAAACACTGTTGACACTCTGTTGAAACACTGTTGACACTCTGTTGAAACACTGTTGACACTCTGTTGAAACACTGTTGACACTCTGTTGAAACACTGTTGACACTCTGTTGAAACACTGTTGACACTCTGTTGAAACACTGTTGACACTTTGTTGAAACACTGTTGACACTCTGTTGAAACATTGTTAACACACTGTTGAAACACTGTTGAACACTGTTAAAACACTGTGGTATTTGTGAAAACAAGATGTCTTTGTGTGTAAGTAATTTAGGAAATCATTTACCAAATTACTAAACTCAATAAACTCAATGAAATAACAGATGGGAGAGAGAAGACTCTATATCTCATGACTTCTCAAAACCATGCTTTTCTTCACCTAATTCATGCTGAAGAAATCTTTCAGACTTTTCTCAGAATATCTACAGGGGGCTCAAGAGCTAATAGAATCCTTGGTGAAGGGGCAGACTCTCATTTGGTATTAATCATTCCCAAAAGGACCAAAACCCCCTAGACCAGTGTTTCCCAACGTGGGGCCCACGTCCCACAGGGGGGCAATTCGATTGTTAAGGGGGGCAATTCGAAAATGGAAGAAATCGGCTGGACATAACAAAACGGGCAGACTTGAGACTGAAGTTAACTAAATTGGAACCTGACATAAAATCTTTTTGCAGCAAGCATCCAGCGAAAGGATCTCACTAAATTTAAATAGTTACTAATAATTAAAATAATATAGAAAAATCTTTCATTAAAATTATTTTGTACTTGAATTTATGTTCTCCATTATATGTTTTGAAAATTTACTAACTGTGTTTGCTCAATAATTTCCTAGTGATTTCTTCCTAAAACCTATCGTCCTTTGGCTAGGATCGGGTGCATTTGCTGCTTCCCCCCCCCTCCCCCAGAAGTGCGCCTAGTCTGGTCGGGGGCCGGGATGATCAAATAAAAACCCATCACATATCTTCACCTTAGATGTGGGCCTGGTGTGAGCACTGTGGGCAATAGCTCACAGTGAGACAAAGGGTCCACACGAAAAAAGGGGGAGGCGGGGGAACCAGCTTTTCTGGGGTAACCGCCAAACCAAAAAAAAAAAAAAAATTCACCCAACACAACTGACACACAGGGATGCGGGACCTGGGGAGGGGGGAGGGGGCTCTGGCCCCTCAGGGAACCGTGAGCCCATATTTTAAAAAAATAAAAAATTCACGTTTCTTTAGTGAACATTTCAATTTTTTATTATTAAAAATGATGCATGTTGTTGTTGAGGGGGTGGGGGGGGGCCATAAGAAGTTTAGAAAGGCTTAGGTGGGGCATAGCACAAAAAAGGTTGGGAAACACTGCCCTAGACAGAAAATAAAACCGAGCTTGCAATAACTCAAGGGTCATATTCTAGATTATTAAAGATTAGAAGAGGATGGGGCCCAACTTCTTTGGTTAGAATATGGTTACGCACAACAGTGATCCCCAGTCCCTTCGCAATATATGACAACGTAGCATTCAACTTCAGCATTTTTGTTTTGTTTAGCTGTTTGTGATTCCTGGAAAAGTTTGCATTCAGTAGTTTACCATTGCTTTCTGAACGACCGGCACCCATACCATTGTTTGGAAGCAATTCAAGGCGGTCTGTTTCCAAATCTTCCGCAGCTGTGTTTCGAATGCGGTATGCGGTTTTATGCATTTTAGTCGTAACTTCTTGGCCACGGAATGCTATTAGAGGGGAATAAATAACAAATTGGAGTTCAAATCAAAGACGATTGGATGCTTGGGAATCTACCCAAACATGAAGTAGCTTTTCTCATGTATGTATTTACGACTATAGGGAGTACCGTATTATTTATAATTCACTGTTAGACTGACTGTCTAGGGACTCGGCGGGATTCCCAGTTTTGATAAGTAGTATAACTGTTCTAGTAGTCAACATAATTTTTTCCTGGTCTACGTTTATAGTTATTTCCTGCGGTCTAGAATGTTCTTAGTTATTCATAATTTGTACACCTTGTCGAAAACTGAACTGAAACGCTTCATATTTATAGCTAGTGCCGCATCATTTTAAGTGGAATTTGCTTGTTTAGACATCGCGTTCAGCCTAGACGCTGTGTGCTAGAAGTTATCTTGATCTGTCCTAACCTTCCATCCCGATCGAGTGGTTATCATGTTTGCTGGTTCTGGTAGACTGGTTATCAGGTTTGCCGTTCCTGGTCACGAATATCTGTCTGGCTGCTTGTCAATTCATGCGTTATCTAGTTTCTAGGTCTGGGATTACTCACATTGAATGACTTTCGTAACTTACTTTAGTGGGATGTCTTCTTTTCTATTGAGGTGTCAAGTGGTATCTCTGCTGAAAAACATCTAATTGGCAGTGGACATGTGATTTTTGAGGAAAGTGTAGATTACCATGGCCAGAAAGAAAAATTAATGAGCAAGTCCTACAAGAGGCAAATGAAAACCGCAAACGAGTTAGAGAAATTAGACGAGACAGTCACATTTGTTTGGACACATTATGTGAAGATATAAACTATAGAAACTGGTGACAACTGGCAAGATTGAGAAGAAGAGAACAAGGGGAAGGCGGAAAAGTACATATCTAGATGGCTTGACCACATGGTTTGGTCGGGACAAGAACACAGATCTGATCCACGACTTTGGTGACCGTGTAAGATTGCGAAACAGGACCGCCCACACTTACTAGTGTGGCACATGATGATGAGTGGTTTCTCTACCAGCGCATATAGAACGCTGTCAGTGATATTTGGGAAGTCAGTTTATATTTTATCGTTTAGTTTAATGCAGTTTATCTAATTGTATGTTGCTTCCATGATTGTTTTTCTAGCTGTTGTTTGATTAATGTATTCTCTTATTTTCTACAAGCATGTGTTTCCTCCGTTACAATTTTTCTAGTTTCTGTTTGGTTTAGTTAGTTTCTCATGGATCAATCAATCAATCAATCTTGTGCCATGCCGGAAAGCGTGGGCGGTCATGACTCGCCATTTCACTCGATCATCAGTGTCGTGGATCAGCTCAGTGTTCCTGTCTCGTCCATGCCATGTGGCCAAGCCATCCAGGTATTTTCCTCTCGGTCTTCCTCTTGGTCTGTTCCCCTCGATCTTGCCAGTTGTCACTAAGTTCTCCAATACATTTCTTCTCATAACATGTCCAAAAAATGTTGACTGTCTACGTCTAATTTCTCTAATCAGTTTACGATGTTCATTTGTCTCCTGTAGTACTTGGTCATTGGTTTTTCTGTCTGTCCATAGTATTTTTTGCATTTTCCTCAGAAACCACATTTCTGCAGCCATCAGATGCTTTTCAGCTTGACTGCTCATTGTCCAAGTTTCACATCCATACAAAAGAACAGGCTCTATGTATCCCCTCAACGCTCTTTTTCTCGTTTCAATTGACATCTTTTTATTGGTCAGAATGTTTTTCATCTTGCTAAAGGCTACTTTCGCCATGGCGATTCTTGTTCTAATCTCTTCAAGGCATCTCCCATCAGATGTTATGACTGTTCCAAGATACTTGTACCGATTCCCTTGTTGAAGAATATTTCCATTTACTTGTATATTACATTGTGGCACTTCTTCCTTCCTAGTGACGACCATAACCTGAGTCTTTTTACAATTTAATTCTAACCACAGTTGCTCACTGTGTACAACAACCGCACCTACTAATTGTTGCAGGTCCTGCGCATTGTCTGCAATTAATATGGGGCTGGTTATCAACCAAGATAAGACAGAATATATGGTAATTTCAAGAGACGGAATGGCTAAAAACTCTGGCCACATACAAATAGATAATATGACCATTAAAAGAACGGAAACATACAAATACCTGGGTACAATCTTCAACTGCTCCAACATCATAAGGGAAGAAATACAAACTAGAATCAACTCTGGAAATAAGATATACTATGCACTACAACATCTACTAAAATCAAAGGCGCTATCTCGTAACACCAAAATCACAATATACAAAACACTGATCAGACCAGTTGTGCTGTATGGCTCTGAAACCTGGAGTACAACGAAAGGAGACGAAGCCTTGTTACAAACCTTTAAGAACAAAATTTTAAGACGCATCTTTGGACCCATTAGGGATACACAAAGTGGAGAGTGGAAAAGAAGAAGTAACAAAGACATTTATGATTTGTTTAAGTCCCCGCTAATCACTGGTATCATGAAGGCTAATAGACTACAATGGCTGGGGCATATAGAAAGAATGGAAGATAATAGGGAAACAAAACTCGCTTACACTCAGGAAATAAATGACCGTAGACCCCGAGGTAGACCAAGAAGGCGGTGGAGAGATAATATACATACAGACCTACAAGCACTTGGAATCAACGACTGGCAAGAGAAGGTCCACCAGAGAGACGAATGGAGACAGATTGTATTTGCAGCAAAGAACCTCAGTGGCTCGGAACGCTGAAGAAGAAGAAGAAGATAGTGAAAAAAGATCTGGAGACATCACACATCCCTGCCTAACACCTCTCTTAATTGACTGATATTGTCCCACTTCATTATCAATCCTTATTGCAGCTTGTTTCCAATATATGTTTTTTATAAGTCTAATGTCTTTCCCATCAATTTGTAGATCTGCAAGCATATTCACCATGTTGACATGTCTAACTCTATCAAAAGCCTTTGTATAGTCAATAAAGCAAAGATGTATATCCTTGTTTACTTCTATACCACGTTCAATAACTGTTCGCAGCATATACACAGCATTTACTGTACCCTTTCCTTCTAAAAACCCGCATTGTTCTTCCCCTATTTCAGGTAGTATCTTCTTCCTCTCTCTTCGCATGATAATTCTTACAAAATCTTTGTGATGTGACTCATTATACTAACTGTTCTATGTTGATCACATTCCAAGGTTCCTGATTTCTTTGGGATTGCAATAAATATAGTAGTTACATAATTCAGGAGGTATATTTCCAGTATCATATAATGTGTTCAGCAGTCTGGTGACTTGATCTAGTCCAAATTCTTCTAAAGCTTTAATCATTTCTGTTGTGATGTTATCTCATGGATCATTCCGATGTTATTAATGCCCTTTGACAGATATCGAGAACGGAGGACTTTGACGTCAGTGAATCAACATTGTGGTCGGGAGAACTAGTGGTGTCGTCACCTTACACAGAACTGGCAATGTTAGTCTCTGGACGCTGAAGCATATGTTGGAGGGAAGATCCGAGCACGTATGGACTCTCCGGAGTGCAAGCATAGTACCACAGCAGAAAACAGTGTTTATTTTGATCCCCTCTCATTTTCTACAAGCACCTGTTGCCTCCGTGATATTTTTATGTTTTTTTTTTATGGAGTATCTCACTTTGTATGTTACTTTCCAGATGTTTTTGGGTTTTGTTTGTTAATTGTTTGGTTTATGTATTTTCTCAGTTTGTGAAAGCATGTGCTGTTTTCCATGATAGGTTTTCTTCTGTTTGTCGCAATTCTGTTTTTATGTGTTTCATAATCATCGATTTCATGGAGAATCAACAATGTAAGGGTAAGTAACAATGTAAGGCTTTCCAAATATGGTTACACAGACGTTTATGAGGAATATCATGTCACGGGAAAAACAAGCAAAGACGTTTTACAAAATCTTGGGCATCCTCTTGCTTTCGCATCAGATCTTCATTGATGTAGCGCCTGTGTTGGTAGTTGATGGTCTTTACAAAAAAAGTCTTAAAAGTCGAGAGGGTCAACGTCATTGCCCCGGGTTCTATCCCATATGGCTTGGTCTCTTTCAGCAGGGTGGTCTGCCGAAAGCGTCGCACAAAGCACGAACTCCGTAGCTCCAGCGACGACCCCCAGAAGTCTCCGAGACAAATGCACTCGTGAACCGAATGACGCAGTCCGGAATCGAACCCACGATCTTCGGAGTGCGAGGCAATCGGCTTGACCATTTCGCTATGGAGACTCCCCTCGTGGTTGATGGTGTTGCATTCTAGCAACATGGCCAAACTATTTGACCTTTTGCCTGTCAATTAAGTGTTACAAAGTGTTGATCCCACAGTATTTCTTACTCGGTCTCAGTAGTTAAGTTGGCAACTTTTCTCAAGCATCGCATCTCGCAGGTGTTGATTTTGCTTACGTCTGATTTGGATAATGTTCAAATTTGACGCTGGTACACGGTTGGTGGTATTAAACTATTTATTATCTGTCATTTTGCTGAATTAGGAATATTTGGTTGTTTCAGTAAGGGAGATAGTTGAACGATCTATAGAAGTAAACACAGATCTACACCTTTGCTTTATTGATTATATAAAGGCTTTCGATAAAGTGAGACATGTCGACATGATAGGGATGCTTGAAGATCTAGAAATTGATGGAAAAGACTTTAGACTTGTAAGAAACACATATTGGAAACAACAAGCTGCCGTATGAATTGATAATGAAGTAGGTCAATATCAGCCTATTAAGAGAGGTGTGAGACAGGGATGTGTAGTGTCTACAGATCTTTTCTCCCTGTACAGTGAGAATATTTTCAGAAATATAGAAGATATGGAAGGAATCAACATTGGGGGACGATGCATCAATAACATTAGGATATGCAGTACATTCTTTATTATCAAAGTATGTTGTTTGTAGCTCTAGTCCATAGTCTCGCTTGTTGCGAGAGATTGAAAAATGCTTATATTGCAGATGTTTGTCGACTTCGAGCATTTAGCAATAGATATACACGTCTTCCTTTCAACCGTTAAGCACATGATGATTGATTGATTGATCTAGGAACCGACATCACAGCATTCGGGGCATTCCCATAGGCGCTCCGTCCCCATCCTCAGCAGCCAGCGAAGAGTTCCAACACCAATAGTACCAGTAGCAATCTGATTATATGTCCGTCTCGCCTTTCCTCTGAGCGTCGAACGTCAGCCAGATCCAATGGTCACTCCTCGCTGCCTCATTCCTGCCAGACCATAATGATCCATTTGCTCCTCCGAGGTGTACACGTGCTCCCAAAAGGCCGCAACCATGTCTGCCTTATCATGCATCAATACTCCACCAAGTTTTGCAGAGCCAGCCAATCTGTCCGCCTGTTCATTCCCCAGCACACCGGCATGCCCCGGAGAAAAGATCGAGGCGATGCTTGTCACCAGTAACCTCCGTACGAAGCATGCCTGTCCTCACCTTCCTCAGCATGCTTACTGAATTAGTTACAATAAAGATGTGTGTGTGTATTGTATTCTCGATCCAGAGAAAGCTGCAGTGACCGCCTCCACCTTCATTATTAAGCTAGATGTTGTTGTATCATATGCCAGGCTCTTCTGCACCAAACGTCGGCCATTAGCTTTTGCTATGAACACCCAGGCACTTCTCCTACCTCTCGACACCGAACCATCCGTGTAGATAATCGCATCATGCGAGCGAGCATTATCCTGATTTAGTTGCTGGATTTCCACTTCCGTGGTCCCTGCTGGCCACTCCCTGCACTCCCGGCACATAATAAGATAGATCTATATTAAATATACAGGATGGGCCAAAAAAGTGAGAACATCGCGTAAAACGTAATATAATTACATCAAAATTTGTTTAACTGTATCCATAATAGCTTAAATTGTTTACTCATGTACTTACTTTCTCATTTACCTTATACGATGTCTAGATTTCGACAATTTCCGGGCGCCATCTTTGGTTTTTAATATGCCAATTGTTTACATCAGCAGGTTTAAATGTTTTACCAAGAATGACAAAAATTACCGCGGAAGACCGTATTCTGATTAAACATTTGCGAACTGAAAAACAGTGGGGTGTTAGGAGAATAACCAATGAGTTTCCAAACAAAGCCTGGAGCATAGCTAGTGTCAGTCGGGTTATCAATAAAATTGACAAGGACGGTACAACAGAACGTAAACCCGGAAGTGGTAAGCCAAAATCTGCCAGAACACAGTGGGCTGATCTGCAGTCAAGATGATAATCCTCACAGTCACAAAAGTCCTCGGGAAATAGAAAGAGAAACTGGTATATCATTGTCGTCGGTTCGATGTATTTTATTGTTAAGCAAGATTTATAACTCAGAGACGTACAAGCGTGTGATCGGGCTGAAGCTCAGTGTAAATGTCAAATTGAAACGCTTGCAACGCAGTCGGCAACTACTTGAGTGGTTTCCTAATGAGAGAAGTGTACGAAGCATCTAGTTTACAGACGAAAAGACATTCACCGTTGCCACTCCAGTTAATTCTCAAAATGACCGTGTTTATACCGTTGAAACAAAGAAAATACAAGTTCAGGAAAGTCGACTTATACAAGAACGTGACCATTTCAGCCGCGGTAATATGGTATCAGTTGGTGTGTCTCGAATGGGGAAAACCGGTATTGTGTTCGTTGAACCAGGCGCCAAAGTAAACAGTGACTACTATTGTGAACATGTTCTGAGACAAGGTTTGCTGCCTGTAATTCAAGCGACATGTTGTCGCCATAACTGGACATTACAGCCAGACGGAGCTCCATCTCACACAGCCAGATATACTATCAACTGTTTTCGTCAGGAGAAAGTTAATTTCATCGAGCCAGACATGTGGCCACCGAACAGTGCTGATGTAATCCCAGTAGATTATGCCATACGGGAAGCTTTGCAAGAAAAAGTCTACCTTCGTTGAAAATTTACCACAGTTGAGCAGCTCAAGTTGACAATAACTTGAAGAATGGAGAAATCTGGGGCAGAGCTTTATTGACAGTAGCATAAACGAGTGGCGTCGACGCTTAGAATAACTCGTTGAGAAGCAAGGAGGACACATTGAACATGGTTTCTGATTAGCTAAATACTTGGAAAACAAAACTACATCGTATGCTTCACGATGTTCTCACTTTTTTTGGCGCACCCAGTATATTATATGTCACGCTTACAAAGGCATAAATGCATTTTGCTGCTACCTTCATTACCTTTCTTTTGCTTCTAAACCCATAATTTGAGCCTCTTTAAGTTCAGCCTGAAATGGTATCCATGTTACCAAAGCAGACACTGCCATTGTGTTTTGCAATCTTAGTAATCAAGAAAATTGCCTCTGTTACATCTAATTTACTTCAGTCTTGTCATTTCATAACAGCAAGAACCCTTAGTAGTGCGTCAGTTTATATTGTCTGCTAATTTGCAGCGTTATCATGCACCATTTCTGGTCCTTTCAGCGCGGGAGTGCCTCTGCGAACTACGAGTACACACTAGCAATTAAGTGCACGGATAACTAGAATACCCAAAAAATACTAGAGACACGGCCAGAATTCCAACAGGAAAGTACTGCCATAATTATGATGCTGAAACTGAGGCAATCAAGATAGCCACAGAGAAATTACAAAATACCAGCCATGGTACACAACCTGTGGTGATATTGACAGATGCAAAATCCGTAATAGAGGCGCTCCTGTCTGGGAAATTGCCAGTTCTGATGACACTACTTTCTGAACTTAGCAGTCATCGTAAAATCACCATACAGTGGATACCATCCCACTGTGGAATCCCAGGAAACGACAGAGCTGATCGATTGGCTAAGGAAGGAGCACAAGAAGAACAACCAGATGTGCCTATTACATACCACCAAAAGAAAAGAATGATCAAATCAGTCAGAAGGCCACCAAACCTTACTCAAGACGACTACCACGTTATGGACAGACCAGAACAGGTCTTTCTTCTGCGCCTCAGAACAAGACACAATAGATTACGCAACCACATGTATACAAAATTCAAGATTGGTGACTCAGCCATATGCACATGTGGTTTGGCGTCGCAGACAGCAGAGCACATACTCCAGGATTGCCCAAACTACAACATATCCAGGCGAACCTTCTGGCCTAGAGAGACAACAGTGGAAGATAAACTCTATGGACCGCTGAGTGAACTGAAAAAGACTGTTAGATTCATACAAGAGACAACATTGCAGTTATAGACATAGTTTAGGCGAACGAAAGAAGAAGAAGACTAGCAATTAAGTGCACGCTACTTTTAATTACGTACGTTGTTGGAAACGCTTGAGACCATTCAAATAACATGAGAAATTCATTCAAAGGTATTGATCGCCACTCAGATAAGTAAAGGAGACAAGCAAGAAGATACAACACGCACATTTTAAGCTGTTGTGGTCACACAGGGATTCGAATCTTCTGGCCCTGTATCATCCATTAGAACATAGGCTCTCAGCCAGGCCGTCCTACCCTTCTCTCTCCTACAGCTCCACCCATTTCCTCCCCACATTATTCATTTCTGTCTTTAAATCTCTTCACCTTGTATTTTAACTCTCCCATTGTTTTATTCAACGTGTTTTCTCAATGTGCGCCTATTCCCTGCTAACATGTTTTTCCTCATATCTTGATTCATTGGAATTTGCTTCGGTTCTCTCGATGAGCTATACTTTGATGATTCTCTCATACAATTTTATTGCCACTATTCTGCTCGGAAACCGACTAATGACTGTTTGTAGTTTATTAGTTATTCTTTTAGTCGGCATTCGAAATAAATAACCACCTTCAAGTGACTACAGCCTCGCTGAATGAACAATTCTATTAAGGCCTCTGAATTTATAATCTCTGGTTCTACACTATGAGAACACTCGGTAATACGTAAATTATGTGATTGTAAGCATTGCCCTGCCGTCTCCCTGGCCGAGGTGCTAACAGCTTTCTCCGTAACCCGAATACTCTCGTGGTTGACGTGAGCGCACACGAATTGGAAGCGGTTCGAGTCGCGCCAGTGACTTATGAGAGTATGGAGCCTGTCACTCAGAAAGCAATGGCAAACTACTGAGTGTAATCTTGCCAAGAAATCAACAATCAGCTGAAAGATGCTGATGTTGACAGCGATGTCCTGTAAAGGATATGCAAAACATTTATTTATTTAAGCATTGCCCTATATGTGATTCCTTAATCTGTTTCCGATACAAGAACTATGTTAAGGGACAAAATTACCAATTTATCTCATTATGTGTAGTAATTATCCATTTACCGCCTCCTGTCCATCTCATTTGTAGCTGGGAAAAGATCTTATTCCTACATATACTTAGAATTCTTTGAGTTGATAGTCATTTACAACATACACAGAGCAAAAACTAGCTATTTACTGTTGTTCATTCTGAATACTATTTGTTTTTAAGTGATAGATGCACACAAATTTGAGATCGCAGGCACAAACCTCAACTGTTATGGTGAATGAAAATGTTTACGTAGATGTTACATTCTAACAAAAGAAAACAACAACTACTGTACCACGAATCTGCTGTGCTTATGTGAATTGCTGAGACAATTACATTTTTTAGGCTTGAGTTCACAGAGGAATAGGTAACCAGTCTTTCCCTCGTGTAGCGAACGAACGAAAGAACAAACTTTATTTTCAAGGAAATAAATTGTGCACGCAGACCCATCTCACATTCGGCCCTTTCAATCACTCATCTTTCGTTCATCAGTAGTGCAAGATACAGTTCACATAGAATAAAAATCATTGTCAAATGAATGTTGTGAGACATCTCGCCCACCCACCCACACATCCCGCAGCCACCACACATCCTCCACATACACACATCCCCCACAGAACCACACACACAAACCCAGGCACACATACATGTCCCCACCTAACCAACCCATCCGTCACCTATACCCATTTCTCCAACCACAACACATCCCCCCACACACATCCACCACTCACACTCACACACGCCCAGGGACACATACATGCACCCACCCACACATACCCCACCCACCCATCCCCGCATCCACAAACCCAACCCATCCCATAACACACTAACACCCACCCACACACATATCCTCCACCACCAACCCACAAATCCCCAATCACCCAGCCAACCACACACCACCCAACCACACCCCAACCCACACAACACACATCTCCCCGCCAACCCACACATCCCGCAACTATTCACACACATCCCGCACCAACCCACACATTCCCCACTTACACACATTCCCCACTTACATACATCCCATACCCACAAATCTACCCCTCACCCACCCACACAATCTCCCCCACCCGCCCACAAAAACATCCCCCACCCATCCCCCTGTCTACACACTCACCAACCAAACATCCTCCACCCACCCACCCCCCAATCATCCATCCCCCCACCACACATCGCTTAACCACACATCCCCCACCCACACACACCCCCCACCGATACACACTCATCCCCACCCACAGACACATCTCCCCACCCATACACACAATCCCCACCCCCCCCCCCCCCACACACACACATCTCCCCACCCATACACACATCCCCCATCCACACACAATATCCATCACCCAGACACACTTCCCCACCCATAAAACATCCCCACAACCGTCCCCAACATAACCTACATACTCCCCTACACACACACCCACACTTCCCCACACACACACACACACACACATCCCCACCCACTCAGACACGTACCCCTATCTGAACATCCCCACCCACACGTCCCTGATCCGCACACACATCCCCATCCACCCATACATTTTCCCACCCAACCACGCATCCCCCCACACACACATCCCCTACCCACATATCTCCCCGGCCACCCACACATCCCCCACCCACCCACACATCCCCACCCACAGACGCTTCCCCCACTCACATACATACATCCCTCAACCACACACATGTCCCCAGCCACACACATCCTCCACCAATTCACACATCCCCCACACACATCATCCCAAAACCCACACACACATCGTTTCACACACACACACATATATATATATATTATATATATATATATATATATATATATATATATATATATATATATATATATATATATATATATATATATATATAAAGACAAATAAAGACATACTCACATACTCACACATACACACAAACACACACACAAGCACACACATCCACATTTACATACATACACACACATTCACACAATCACACAAATACATTCACACACAACACAACACATACACACACATGCAGACACATATGCGCACATACACGCATGCACAGAACATACAACATAGAACAGACACTATTAGCCACCGGACGCTGATGCATATGCTGGGGGAGGATATGAGCACCTATAGACCTGACCGTAGTGAAATGACGATACCCCACCTGATAACTGATAACACGCATACATACACATACACTCACGTACACACATAGACACCCATACACACATATATAAACACACACATAGATACACATATACACACGCACATACACATCTACACAGAAATACGCACACACATACATACACTCATACACACACGTACACACATACCCATACATACAGACATGTACACACAAAACATATACACTCGCATACGCGTACCTACACACACAAGCACACAAAAGCATCATACATACCCACAAAATCACACACACAAGCACACATACATACACAATTATGCACACATAAACACACATACACCCACATAAACACACATACACCTACATACACCACATACATGCATATATAAACACACATAAATGCGCATACACAAATACACACACATACGCACACATAGACACGCAAACACATATATACACACCCACCCATCCATCCACACTCATACTCACACATCTAGACACATTCACGCTGGCTAACGAGCTCACTAAATCTAATATGAACAAGCTCTAACACTTTACACACACATATACACTGACGATTATCGCGAGCATCCTTGCAAAAATGGAAAATGTTAAAGAAACAAAAATGTGGGGAAATGGTGAAAATGTAAAAAAAACAAACATGTTAAACAGTGTGTAACAAAAAAAATAGTGATGCAATTCAATAAATAATATAATTCCTGGAATTGACATAAGCATGATGTAATACGCAGCGCATATATGTAGCCGAGGGGAAAAGACAAGGGAAAGACAATGTTTCCTTTGCTACGTTGCTTAGAGGTAGAGAGTAACTCTGACCTCGTTACGGCCAAAGAAGAGAAGTAGTAAAAACAGAGAGAACCTCACACCGCCCTCAACTGACAAAGAAAGTGATAGTAATTAGATAAGAAGGTAACGAGGTTCGATGGCAGAGGCAAAAACTATTATTGATGTTCACACAGGAATCACCATGTTAGAGCCCAAGCAGTGAATTAAGATGTTAGATTGTGGTAGAAATAGTGGTTGTAAAAACTAAAAGAGACTAAACAAACAAACAAATCAAGAACAGTATAAAAATAGCTCTTTATTTATCAACTACTACAAATTTGGTGACAATTTGTGTTCAAAAACATTGAATAATACATTGAATTGAAATAACAACAGACAACTGTATATATCAACAACAACAGTGGGTAACCCCTAACAACTCAACAGAACTTAAGACAACAGGGAACACTAAGTACCACAACAAAGGTGTTCCAAACAATAGCTGGTTAGACTGACACAATAAAGAACTCAGACACAAACAACAATAAGGCACTACAAAAACATAAGCTACACAACATAAGTCCTAAGACGCGACATAAATAAAAGAGTTGTGACACAAATTACTACCCCACCATGAACCTAGGCGTGCTGACACTAACTAGTCAGCCACTCGGTTTTACAAAGGCATTAGTTGACCACAGATCAACTCAGAGAATTGGTCTCACATCTCAATACAACAGAACAGCACTTTTGTTCCTATGAACAAGCCGGGCCGACATCAGACAAAGAATTCCCAAGTTGCTTTGTTACAAGTGGTGTTCCGGGACTGTCAATATTTTTGTATTAAACAGGCCAAACCAAGACGCGTCGATTTGGCTCTATTATATATATATATATATATATATATATATATATATATATATATATATATATATATATATATATATATATATATATATATATATATATATATATATATATATACGCCGGCTGCCTGGCCGAGGGGTTAGCAGCTTTTCTCCGTTAATCCCGAATACTCTCGTGGTCGACGTGAGCGGACGAGAATTAGAAGTGATTCGAGTCACGCTAGTGACTTATGAGAGTATGCAGCCGGTCGTTCAGAAAGTCGTGGCGTGCTGATGAGCGAAATCTAGCCTAGGAATCAACATACAGCTGAAAGATGCTGGTGTTGACCGCAATATCCTGAAACAGGATGGAAACGCGGAAAAAATATTTATATATAGTACATGTTAAAATCAAGTGGCAGTAAAAACGATAATATGAAAGATGAGGATACAGAAAAAATATGGAATAGCATGTCATATGACATTAGAGAACTCCTGTTTGCAGACGACCAAGCACTAATAGCAATATCAGAAGCTGAATTACAAGACCGCATGAATAGTCTAAACGAAATGTGTAGGGAACATAACATGAAAATTAGCACAAGCAAAACAAAGGTAATGACTATAACTAAAGAAGAACAAACAGCAACAATTCACCTAAACGAACATCCCTTGAAACAAGTAAAGAGCTTCAAGTACCTAGGAAGTATAATATCATCAAATGGCAGATCAGAAGACGAGATCGAAAATAGGTGCAATAAGGCAAATCAACTCATTGGACAAATGGCACCAATACTGAAGAACAAACATGTATCAATAACTACTAAGAAAGCACTTTACAACACAATCTTCCTACCAACTCTGTGCTGCCAATGCCAAACCTGGACAATGACAGAAAAAGAGAAAAGAAAAATCACAACAACAGAAATGAGGTTCCTGAGAAGAATACTCAACGTATCAAGAAGAGATAAGATCAGAAATGAAGAAATCAGGACTAAAGTGGGGGTTAAAGCTGCTCTAGATTTTATTAGAAAGCAGCAAGTCAAATGGTTTGGCCATGCAAGTAGGTTACCAGTCAACAGCATGCCACAACAAGCAATGATGTACAGACCAAATGGAAACAGAGGAAGAGGCCGACCACGTAAACGTTGGACGGAGGGAATAACAGAATCCATGGGAATTTCGATATACGAAGCCCATGACCGGGCACTCTCACGAAGTTTATACTTCACCTCGACACCGCAAGGTACAAGAGGAACATGATGAGATGAGATGATGAGATGACATGCGTGCGCTCAACTCGTTCTCTCTTTTTCTCTCTCCATCTATTTATTTTTCTTTCACTCACACTAACTCTTTCATTCTCTCTCTCTCTCTCTCTCTCTCTCTCTCTCTCTCTCTCTCTCTCTCTCTCTCTCTCTCTCTCTCACACACACACACACTCTATCTCTCATTATCTCAATCTTTCTCACGCTCTCTCACCCACACTCACTCTTTCTCTCACTCTCTCAAACTCTCTTTTACACTATCTCTCTCACAGACAGGCACACGCACACACACTCTCTCGCTCTCTTTGTCTCATACATACTCTCTCAATCACTCACTCTCTTATATGCTCTCTCTCTCTCTCTCTCTCTCTCTCTCTCTCTCTCTCTCTCTCTCTCATTCAAACACTCATTGTGAAAAAAGATACCAGTAGGTGTCTTATGGAGGCATATAGACGGTATGAAGTAAGTATTGAAAGAGTTTTCGGTTAAATGTGTTGGGACTCATTGGAGTTTTCAGATCTGTTAGGAGGTCATTCCATAAGTGGGCATCAGAATACGCAAAGCATGTTTTGTATAAGTCCAATCTAGGTTTTTGGAACATATAATAAATGTAGAAAAAAAAAACGACCGCCCACGCTTTCCGGCATGGCACATGAATGATTGATTGAATAAATGTAGGCGCTTGCTGTTCATAGCATGAGATTAAATCAACGGTTGAAGATTCTCTATGGTATTTTGAGATATTACTTTGTTAACTAATTTGGCTTGGTTAAAAAAGCAAACGCTTTCAAAGTGGTAGAAGCCTTAGATGATATGTAAAATAATACTTTCAGCATGCTCTGTGCCCGAAACTAGATGTATATCCTGCTTTTGAAGGGAACAAAGTCGTTTCATATTAGATTTAGGGAAACCATCCCAGACTGTGGAACAATAATCGAGATGTGATTGAATATAAGACGTGCAGAATAACTTTCGCGTGCTTTCGTCCGGGAAGTGCTGAATTTTAGAAAGTTGGTAAATTTTTGTGCTATTTTCTTAGTAAGGATGTGGACATGAGAGCTCCAATTTAAATGCCTGTCATTTAAAGGGTGTAATGTTTTATGTTCATTTACATTAAACTATAGGTAACTTATATGCGGAGTTTGAGCGGTGCCCCAGTTATGGCTAGTATCTGGAGGTTTTGTCTGGTCGTTATTAGCTTGGATTTTGTTTTGTCGATGTTAACTTGCATGTGGTTTTCATTGCTTCATCTAGTAAAATTATCAAGTTCTTTTTGTAAATAACTTTCTAATTCACCACGGTTCTCTTGACTAGCATATATATTACAATTGTCTGCAAATAGATCACATGTAGTATTGAGATATAAAGGAAGGTCGTTAATATAAACTGCAAAAAGTAGCGGACCTAGTATTGAGCCTTGAGGCACACCAATATTAAGCTGTGTGGGATTTGATAGACGGCTGTTAAAGACACGACTTGCTGTCTGTCGGATAAATATGACGTAATTAGGTTCACCATATTGGCACTAGTCTTCATTTGTTTCAATTTGCTAGTTAGAATATCATGATCTACCATATCAAACGCTTTTTTTAAGGTCTACAAACACTGCTCCACAAATGTTGCCATTGTTAATGTTAAAATGCCAGTTATCGGTCCTTTTTGTTAGAGAGCTATGAAAACAATATTTAGGTCTAAACACAGATTGACTGTCAATTATTAGATCGTTGTTAATTAAATGATGTAATGTTATTTTATGAATGTGTTTTTCTAATGGCTTTGATAGCGACGATAGTAAGGAAAGAGGTCTATAATTACCAAAGACGCTATTAACATTTGAGCCATTTTTAAGTAGAGGATAAACTTAAGTAACTTTTTATGCTGATGTAAAGTAGTTTTTGGCCAGGCATTGATTATATATGAACGTTAAAGACTCATTAAGGACTGGTGCGTCACAGCGAAGGATTCTATTACTGACACCATCTAGGCCGTGTGAGTTTGTTGCTTTGAGGTTTGAGAGATATTTATATACTTCTGCAACCGACATCAAGGGAATCTCAGCGGGAATATTTATAGTGCACTTCTCCTCACAGAATGATGACAGTGAATTTAATTACAGGATGATTTTGGTATTGAAGACAGAGAGTGCAGGCATCGAGCACTCATCCAATCCCGTTCATGCCATCATCAGCGTAAATTTATAGCCATTACACAAACTCGAGCGCTTTACAGGCTTTAGACTAGTTTTTAAATGTATGTTAGTTAGCTAGTCGACAGATCACGCTCATTGCACATTAAATCATTCAGTCCATACGTGCTCGGATCCCCTCCACATTAAATCCCGCAGCGTGTAGCGGATCACGACATCAGTTCTCTGTTGGTTTTTTAATTTTCTTTTGCTTCCTGTATAGTGCTCTTGTCTGGCTAGACCTCTTTTCTCTAAGCAGTTATTTTTTGTTGTAAAATGTGTATGTAGTTCTAAATTATGCATCCGAGAAAACAATTTCAAGAAGAAGAACACCTGTTTCACGCTAATAATAACAACATTATAATGTACAATGTATCCAGGAATCTAGATAAAGGACAGACTCATAGAGCATGGAAACGTTTCCATCTGTTTTATACAAAGAACATAACACGAAACACGCAGGTAAAACAAGATAACAAACTTACCTAACAACCAAAATACTTCAACCACATACAACGCAAAACAAGTACTGTAATATGTAAGTGATTTTTGGTTTTGTGTGCGTGTGTGCGTGCGTGTGTGCGTGCGTGCGTGCGTGCGTGTGTGTGTGTGTGTGTGTGTGTGTGTGTGTCTGTGTGTCTGTGTGTGTGTGTGTGTGTGTGTGTGTGTTGGATATATTGCTTCAGTCGCCAGATAATATTGTCATCTCCTTGTAATTGTCTTTCCCCTATTGGTTTTTTCGCAGATAAAGACTTTGTTAGTCACATGTGAGTCATCTGTTTGTCGAGATTCCTTGTCTCATTATAAGCTGACGTTACATTTTTTTGTCCTGACTAAAAAGTACAGTAAATTCTGCTAATTCATTTAAACTGGCCTAAGAGTTTATCCATATTTACATTAACACGGAAAGCCAGATATAATGTTTCCTGTAAACGGAGAAAATATATCTATCTAGCTATCCTTTAGATGTCAGTTTGAAGTGCGCCTTGTCTTCTTTTTTTTTTGGGGGGGGGGAGTGGAGTGGAGGGGAGGAGGTGTCATGATTGCTGTTTGTCTATTGTTGCCCAAGAAATTCATACTGTCAATCACAGAATTAGTTCAGAGTTGATGATTTAGCCAATCTGAGCTCGGTCATGTCTGTTACAATGAGCGCAGGGAAGGTTCACTGTCAATCGGACGAAGGTAAGTCGACATTTGACGTTCGCATGGCACGCATTCGTACAGGAGCCGCGTATTTTAAGCCCTTAGAGCAGATGTAACATGTATATAGGGCGATAGTTTCTGAGAAATCATGCTAGAACAATAATACGAACTAGAGCAAGGGACCGGTTGGAAGCCTTCTACCTAATTTTTTTCCCCTGTTATATTTAAATGACATCGCTGTCAAAACCAGCATTTTACTGCTGCTGTATGTCTTGGTAAGTTTACGTTCAGTAGTTTATATACTAATAATATAATATAGTAATAGAAAAAGATCAGATCTTACATGTATGGTCAGATTACGGGAAAAACCTTTATGACGATAACAGAGACGAACAGTTTGATGTTCAAAATAATAATGAAGGACCAGCAATTATGAAGATAGAGGTTCAGAATGCTCTTAACCATATGAAATCTGGCAAGACGCCCGGTTCAGACAGCGTTACAACAGGAATGATTATTGCTTTAGAAGAATATGGAATAGATAAAGTTACCAGTCGGCTTAATACAATATATGATACTGGAAATATACCTCAGGAGTTATGTAATTCTGTATTTATTGCAATCCCAAAGAAATCCGGAGCTTTGTAGTGTGATCAAAATCGAACAATTAGTATAATGAGTCACATCGCGAAGATTTTGCTAAGAATTATCATGCAAAGAGTTAGGAGGAAAATACAACCTGAAATAGGAGAAGAACAATGTGGGTTTGTAGAAGGCAAGGGTACAGTAAATGCTGTGTATATACTGAGAACCGTAATCGAACGTTCTATAGAAGTAAACAAAGATCTACACCTTTGCTTTATTGACTACTCAAAGGCTTTCGATAAAGTGAGACATGTCAACATGATAAGGATGCTTGAGGATCTACAGATTGATGGAAAAGACCCTAGACTTGTAAAAAACATATATTGGAAACAACAAGCTGCCATAAGAGTTGATAATGAAGTAAGCCAATATCAGCCTATTAAGAGAGGTGTGAGACAGGGATGTGTAATGTCTCCAGATCTGTTTTCCCTGTACAGTGAAAGTATTTTCAGAAATATTGAAGATATGGAAGGAATCAACATTGGGGGACGATGCATCAATAACATTAGATATGCAGATGATACAGTCTTGATTGCAGACAATGAACAGGACCTGCAAAATTTAGTAGATGCGGTTGTTACACACAGTGAACAACTAGGGTTAGAATTAAATTGTAAAAAGACACAGATTATGGTCGTCACTAGGAAGAACGAAATACCACAATGTAATATACAAGTAAATGGGAATATTCTTCAACAAGTGAATAGGTACAATTATCTCGGAACAGTAATAACATCTGATGGGAGATGCCTTGAAGAGATTAGAACAAGAATCGCCATGGCAAAAGTAGCCTTTAGCAAGATGAAAAACATACTGACCAATAAAAAGATGTCAATTGAAACGAGAAAAAGAGTGTTGAGATGCTACATAGAACCTGTACTCTTATATGGATGTGAAGCTTGGACAATGAGCAGTCAGGCTGAAAAACATTTGATGGCTGTAGAAATGTGGTTTCTGAGGAAAATGCAAAGAATCCCATGGAAGGCCAGAAAGACCAATGAACAAGTTCTTCAAGAAACAAATGAAGATCCTAAACTGATTAGAGACATTAGACGTAGACAGTCACAATTTTTTGGGCATGTTATGAGAAGAAATGATCTGGAGAACTTGGTGACAACTGGTAAGATCGAGAGGAACAGACCAAGGGGAAGACCTAGAAGCAAGTACCTGGATGGCTTAGCCTTGTGGCATAGTCGAGACAGAAACACGGAGCTGATCCACGACTCTGGTGAACGAGTGAGATGGCAGAACATGACCGCCCACGCTTACCGGCATGGCACATGATGGATGGATGGATCCCTTATAGGACGTCGCAATCAACACCAGCTGCTGTTGATGTTCTTGGCAAGATTCGTTCAGTAGTTTGCCAATGCTTTCTGAGCGACCGGCTCAGATACCCCGTAAGTAACCAATGCGACGCGATCCACTGCTGAATCTCGCGCAGCTGTGTATCTCATGTGGATATACGGGATGACGGAGAAAGTCGTTAAGCCCCTTTGCCAGAAAGACAGACATTCTACCTAATACAAAACACAATTTAGAGTAAAATATGTCAAGAATCTCGACACGTGAAAGTCTCATCAGTAACTTACATCAGATGCCTTACAGCGGATTTGGGTATATGGTGCATGCCCCATATTGTTATAGACCAATCGGCACTAAATGTTTGACGTGATCAGTATCAAATGATGCCCATGTTATATTAGGTCGACCTCGGAGCCCAGGTCAATTTACAAAATTCGAATATGCGGAAGGCTCATATAACATCGCAACGTTTAGATCTATCTTATATAATGAACAAAACGCGAGTCAAAACTATCATCATCATCAGCATGTACCACGCCGATAAGCGTTGACGGATATGTTTCGCATATCACACGATCACCGTAGTCGTGGATCTGCTCTGTGTTCTGGTCTCGACCATGCTATGTGGCCAATACATCAAGATATTTACTACTCCGCCTTTCCCTTGTCCTTTTCTCCTCAATCTTGCCAGTTGTAACCAACTTCTCTAATTTATTTCTTCTCATAACGTGCCCTAAAAATTGTGATCCTCTACGTATAATTTTCCCAATCAGTTTACGCAAAAACTATGAATGAAATGGGGAACATATGATCTAACAACAGAAACACATCCCCAAGCAACACAAAATAGGTAATATGAAAGTATTTTGTTGCTTTTTGTGTTTTGTGTTGGACGTAATGCGTCAGTTCTCAGATACGATTTTTATCATTATGTAATTGTTTGTCCTGTTTTGCTTCATTCGCAGATAAGGACTTTGGCAGCTACGACTCAATTTTGTTTGGGTCTTCCGTTTATCGAGAATCCATACCACAGTTTACCTTGATAATACTACTAAGGAAAGTCGAGTTAGATGGATTGTATTATACAGTGCATGAAAGAGAATGGACAACGGAAAATATTATTTGAGGACAACAACTGGCTCTTAAGCAATACCCCATATAGAGGTCCTAGGGGTCGTAATGATCCTGAAAATCGAGCAGTTTGCTCATGCGCAATAGCGATTATAAAATGGCTGCCCCACTATCGGCTTGCACCGTGGAAGAACAATGAGACTTTATTCGCTTTGTGTGTGTGTGTGTGAGGGGGGGGGGGGGTGTATGTGGTCAGTGGGGGTGAAACCTTGTGAAATCTACAGAAGAATAATGATTCAGTATGGATACAAATGTTTGTTGTGTTTGATTCAGGGGAGAGTGTATGAATGGGTAGGAAGATCTCAAAATAAAAGGCAAACGTCATTGATGAACTGTGTAGTGGGAGGCCTGCAAGTGTCATGAAGACCATCTTTTGAGAAATCAAGGGCCCTCTGTTAG
This sequence comes from Cepaea nemoralis, assembly GCA_014155875.1. NCBI lineage: Eukaryota > Metazoa > Mollusca > Gastropoda > Stylommatophora > Helicidae > Cepaea > Cepaea nemoralis. The sequence goes on along the minus strand of JACEFZ010028505.1, from coordinate 171,520 downwards.
TGCAGTTTTAGGAAATGGGTGAAACTGTGACTAGTGTTCGATACGGTGATACGTTAGTGAACAAAATGAAGCCCGCGAATCGTACTTTCACTTGATTAGATCCTTGAAAGAATATTTGCGGGGTCAGGGGTGTGCAGATGACAACGAGTAATGGAGTCGGTGCAAAATTAGTTTACGCCCAGACCCAAAAACGCTTTCCTAGAAGATCAACAAGCTAGTGGACAAGGGGACCAAGTGTGTTGCCAGGCAGGAGAATTTTGTTAATAATTATTTTTCTTTTTGCATATCCTATTTACAGGACATCGCTGTCAACACCAGCATTTTACTGCTGTTGTTGATGTCTTTGAAAGTTTTACGTTCAGTAGTTTGCCATTGCTTTCTGAACGACTGGCTTCCATACCAACACGTTAAAACCCCAGCGTGACACAGTCTGCTGCCAAATCAGTCACCGCCACGTTTCGAACGCGTGGTAAGCTGCTCACGAATCGCGTTTGAAAGCCTTTAGGCCACGGGGATCAGCTAATAAATAACACACACACACATGTTTTGTTTCGTACTATTGTAAAACAACAAAATGATTTGTAAAATTGCTGTCATGTAATAACGTCCTCTCCTATTTTAGTGTGAATGAACGTGGGACCCCAGTGGTAACAACAAAGGGCAGCGAGATGCTGATCCAAGTGCTGATGAACAGAAAGCTCAACAGCCAGAATGATTCATCCCAAGAATCACACGACGCTCAAGGTGTCACAGGGTCGGCCACAGCAGAACAACATGCCGTAGCAAGACAGAGATCTGCCGATACTGCGCCGAACACCATGCATTCAAGGAATGTCCGCTGGCCAAACAGGACAAGGACTTCCGAAAGCCCAATATCAAAAGAAAGTGTGCAAACTGCCTTGGCAAGCACGGAGCAAGATACCTGGGCTGTCCGTACAGGCAAAAACACAGAGACGTCTTAAAGATCGCTATTACTACAAAGACACCATACAAGGAAGCACTGCGGAGGTGCAAGACAGCCACGGGCATCTCACTAGCTGAAAAGGCTCAGCTTCAAGGCCAGATTGACGAGCTGAAGAAGCAAGTCAAGGCACTTCTGACACGAAAAACAACCAGCGATAACGAAAAACTATTGGCTGACATGAAGGAAATCCAGCACAGCATACAGCAAGAGAAGAAGCGCATGGCCGAGATGAAGAAGGAGGACGAAGAAGTCCTAAAAGTCATTAAAACAAAGAGACAGAGAGAACTGCTTAAAGCCCAAAAGGAACTAATCCAGAACAAACCAGCAGAGGAGCAGCAAGCTAGAGCCAAGTCAAAAATCAGTGTGAAACCTCAACCCAGGGCCTGCAGCCCACACACAAGATTCAAGAAATACAAGAATAAATCAAGTGACTACCAGTCATCTGAAGAAAGCCAAGAGGGGGACCTGAGAGTTACCTAGAAAGATGGAGCAAATACTATGAAATCCGACGAGAAAAAGAAAGCAAAGAAGAATGAGAAGCTAAAGAAAAGTTTGGATAAGAAATGGAAGATAAACTCGCACAGCTAGCAGAAGCCACGAGAAAAACCACTGAGGAGCCATAAGCTGGAGCCAAGCCAAATACCAATGAATATCCTCAAATGAAGCCAGCAACCCATTCTCACTGACGAATAAATTCAATGGGAAACCAGTCTTCAACCGGAAATATGACTCAAGCCGAGTGACCCTAGAGTCCTTATCAGGACTGCATCATAACAAAAACGAAGAACCAGAAGCCAACACTGACAAAAGAAACCACCAGAGGAGACGGACACAAAGGAGAACTCGCCGGCCAATCCAATAGCTGACGTCACAGGCATACACTTTTCACAATCGATAAGCCAGCTTAAACGAGACAAACTTATCCTGCACAATGAACCACCACAAATATACCAAACGCCACAGAGGCTGGATGAACGATGGTCAAAAGTTGTTTTTTTTCTACAACTGGACCTGGACCTGGACCCCCAAGTCAGTGAAACAAATCCCCCCATCTCAATGGAAGTTCAAACACATGGCCACAAGCTGGCAAGCACGCGTGCTGACGACTCCCCTACCGAGGGTCCCACGGTAGAGGTAATTGCTTTTTTATTTAAATCGACGGTCACCAGTGAGTGAGTAAGTGAGAGAGAGAGAGAGAGAGAGAGAGAGAGAGAGAGAGAGAGAGAGAGAGAGAGAGAGAGAGAGAGAGAGAGAGAGAGAGAGAGAGAGAGAGAGAATGTCTTCGATCAACAGTAAGTTATTGTCATACATGTGGACTTTCACAGTAAATTATTCCTGAATGAAAACCGCTGTGACAAGGTGACTAGTTGGCTTGCTTGCCAAGGCAGTGATTCGGGTTTAATTAACAGCAGGAGCAGGTAAGTTTGTTTGTTTGTTGTTTTTTATTTCGAACAGTACGGCTCTGGCGACAACACAGCTTAATAAAAATGGGTGCCGGGCAATTTTCAGAATTCTCTGAGAATTGTCTGGAACGAATACACGAAGAGCAGGGAAACTGGCCACCTTACCTTATAAATGGCCTTGAATATATTATGACCTAACATATCACCATTCCACGGCAATACCTGCAGTGGCACTAGTTTTACCTGTTGTTCTGGAACCAACAAGCACGCTGGTTTGACGCGTCTTGTGTCTAATTTCTTACTCGAAACTTCCTGAAGTTAGCTGCAGTTGCGATTTAATGGCTAATGTTTAGTTCATTATGAGAGTGAAACCGACATACGCGTTTTGATCAGCAGCTAGGCTTAACGAATGGTGCAAGAATAAGTATGTTTTCAGTTAAGTGTGAAAGGGCAATGACAACCGAGCCCTTGTTGCTCTTCAAAACAAAAACAACAACAAAACAAAACAAAAATCAAATTAATGAAACGCAGAAAACAGGAAGAAGATGTTTTTTGTTTTTGAAACGGCAACCTTCATGAGCTAAACAATTGTGACTTGATAAAAAGTAAATAGAACTGTAGCGGGCGCTGTGGCGCATGGGAGGTGAACGTGTTTCTCAAATCCCCGACATACCTAGCCGAGGGTTCGAAATCAACCGCGGACGATTTGGAATCAGACAGCTTTGTATTGGTTCTGATGTTATAAGCGTCGTTCCGTTGGGTTCAGCAATGGAAATTAAGCTTAAACATGGCCTAGCACAGTGGTTCTCAACCTTTTTTTGGCCCATGCCCCCCCCCCCTTTACATTATGTTCAGAACGTCATCCCCCCTCCTTTTCGAATTTCCTCCCTATATATCCACCCACCCTTACACAATATACATAAATATGGAATCTAATTTTAATAACACATACTAGAACAAGTCTAGACATCTACATAAAACGTGATTTGCGGGTCTACTTAACGTTATAAAACGAATTTCATTAGGGCGAGAAGTACAGAACCGTAAAATTTAGAGCGAAAAATGATATCAAGTAACTGGTTGTTGTATTAATGCGATATTGAAATAATCTTAATTCCCCACCCCCACCCCTGGAAACCCTAAAATCCCCCGGGGGGGGGGTGGGGATGGGAAATTCACCACCGGTTGAAAGCCACTTTCCTAGCAAATCACAAACATCAAAACTAAAAACTGCCGGGATTGATTACGAAGTCCTGTAAAGACCACGCAACTAGTACTCCAGTGACAAATTTCGTCGTTGTTGCTTACGTTACACAAACAACTTTTCCTTTCTTTAAATCGTAACAATGATTTAACATTTCTTCCATAGAAGTGTTGTTGGGGAAGATAACGATTATTTTGCTATTAATTAGTGGCTGGCTGAGTGACTAGAATGCCTGTTTCTCCTTCAGGGGAACTGGGATTGAATTCTCACTAAGGGTTTGATTTTATTTCCACATGGGAAAAACGCTGCCGGCTGCCTGGCCGAAGGGTTAGCAGCTTTCTCCGTTAACCCAAATACTCTCGCGATCGACGTGAGCGCACGAGAATTAGAAGTGGTTCGAGTCGCGCCAGTGACTTATGAGAGTATGGAGCCGGTAGCTCAGAAAGTCGTGGCGTACTGATGAGCGTAATCTAGTCTAGGAATCAACATACAGTTGACCGCAATATCGTGAAACAGGATGGAAACGCGGGAAAAAATGGGAAAAACCCTAACTTGCACATTTCACAACTACTGTTTGTTTCCATTTCATATTGTTATATCCTGCTGCAGCCGCTGCTTTTTCATTCTATTCCATATCACAACTACTGCACAAGCCAGGCGGCCTTAATTTCTTAGGCTCAAGACTAAAGGTGTGTGTGTGTATGTGTGTGTATATATATATATATATATCGTCTGTCAGGTCTTAGTCAGATATGACTGAGCTACCGTATAACAGTAGACGGTACTACCTGGTTTCTGTTAGCGCCGAACGTTGGGCGGCGCTTACCAAACCCGACACCCCACATTGTGCCAACGGCTTCGGGCGGAAGAGCGCAATTGGGAGGGTACAAGCCTTACCCTGGTGCGAGGAAATGCAAGCTAAAGACAAAATTGTCATGGCAGGGCAGACCAGGCCCTAAGCCTTGGTTGGCGACTGGTCTAGGATCGAAGCTCCGACAGGCGGACAGTTAGAGCATTGCTTTGCTGATCCGGCAGCTTCTGCAGCTTGTCTTGTTCCAGATGTAGGGGTGTTACCTTTCCTCTGGAGTGAACTAGGCAGGCCGAGAGAGGGATCATGCTGCATGGGCAACACATGATCTCTATATTTTAGCCCAGGCTTTGTGCTATGGAGAGGCAATAACTCCATCCCTGGTCTTAACTGGTCTCGGAATCAAAGCGAGAGGCAACTGTTACGGGTTATAAGTCCTTGTCAGTTGGCGTAGACATGGGGCGCCACGCGTTGCCTCTGACGGTGGGAGACACCTATAGGTGTCACTGATCAGCTACCGCCCGCCTCAAGCTGGGCAGCCCCCAGCCAATTAGGTGCTGATCCGCCACAGCCTGCCTGCTTCAATGGGTGCTTGGGGCTAGGACAAAATCTGAATCGCAGGCTGTAAAACCAATGCACCAGGTACAAACAAAAATATAAATAGAAACCTCAAGCTACGGCTTGCAACCTGGAACGTGAGAACCATGTGTCCAGGATTTTCCACTGACTTGACCAATATTGACGATGTGAGAAAAACGGCTGTGATTGATGCTGAACTCAATCGTCTTAACATTGATATTGCTGGCCTGCAGGAGACTCGCCTCGCTGAGGAAGGGTCACTCAGGGAAAACAACTACACCTTTTTCTGGAAGGGTAAAGGGCAGGCAGAAAAAAGGCAACACGGTGTGGGCTTTGCAGTGAAGAATTCGCTACTGGGAATGATTGAAATTCCAGCAGGAGGAAATGAAAGACTATTATCCCTGCGCTTGGCAACCTCTTGTGGGTTTGCCACCATTATTACTGCATATGCACCGACACTCGATTCCTCTGATGATGTGAAGGATTTGTTCTATGAGGAGTTAGACTCTGTGATCAAGGCAGTTCCAAAATCCGACTACATTTATATGCTCGGTGATTTCAATGCTCGTGTGGGCAAGGACTCAAGTTCATGGCCAGTGTGCCTTGGAAAATACAACATCGGTCGCATGAATGAAAATGGGCAAAGGCTGCTGGAGCATTGCACCAGTAATGACCTATGTATTACAAACTCTTTTTTTAAAACAAAAGAGATGCATAAGGTCACATGGAAACATCCAAGATCCGGCCATTGGCACCAGCTGGACTTCATCATCACACGGAGACAACATCTGAACCATATATCATTGACTCGTAGTTACCACAGTGCTGACTGTGATACGGATCATTCTTTGGTTGTTGCAAGGGTTAGACTGAGACCAAAGAGAATCTACACAGCTAAACACAAATCTAGCCCCAGGATTAATATTATTAACACTCATGATCCTGAAAAGTGCTTTCAGTTTCAACAGCAATCTTGAAGACGCTTTCACTGATACACCAGAAAATTGTACAGTAAATGAAAAGTGGGGTCAAATTAAGGAAACTCTTTGTAAAACTGCCGTAAGGGTTTACGGCACTGTGGATCATAAGAGGCAGGACTGGTTTGCGGCCAACAGCGAGACTCTGCAGCCCTTGATTGATAAGAAGAAGAAAGCTCTCTTAAGAAACAAGGAAAGACCAACGCGTAACACTCTGAGTGAGCTAAGGCAAGCTAGGAAGGATGTGCAAAAGGCTGCCAGGCAGTGTGCAAATGATTATTGGATCAAGTTATGTGAGTCCATTCAAATCGCAAGTGATAAGGGAGACATAAGAAGCATGTATGAAGGAATAAAGAAAGCCTGTGGTCCAGTGATCAAAAGAAGTGCACCATTGAAAACCTTGACTGGAGAAGTCATCACTGATAAGAAACAGCAGATGGACAGATGGGTCGAGCACTATTTGGAGCTTTACTCAAGTGAGACCAAACTAGCGGATAATGCCCTCAACGCCATAGAGGCTCTACCAACTCTTGACCACCTGGACACACTTCCCACCATAACAGAAGTTAAGTGTGCTATAAATGAACTTGCATCTGGCAAGGCTCCAGGTAAGGATGGGATTCCAATAGAGGTTATCAGGAGTGGGCAAGACACACTCACTATACAGATCCACCAGCTAATAGAGCTATGCTGGCGTGGAGGACAAGTCCCACAGGATTTCAAAGATTCAAGCATCATAACACTGTACAAGAACAAGGGCGATCGGAGCGACTGCAACAACTATAGGGGTATCTCACTTCTGTGTATTGTTGGAAAAGTATTTGCCAGAATTGTTCTGCGCAGACTTCAAGTCCTAGGAGATCAAGTCTACCCCGAATCACAGTGTGGCTTTCGACAGAACCGGTCGACCACTGATATGATATTCTCATTGCGACAAATGCAAGAAAAATGCCGTGAACAGAATCAACCACTGTTTATTGCCTTCATCGACCTCACAAAGGCATTTGATTTGGTCAGTCGTGAGGGTTTGTTCAAGGCACTAAAGAAGATTGGCTGCCCACCAACTCTTCTGTCCATTGTGGAATCGTTCCACACAGGCATGAAGGGTATAATCAAGTTTGATGGTGCAACTTCTGAAGAATTTGAAATCAAGAGTGGAGTTAAGCAAGGTTGTGTACTAGCTCCCACCCTCTTTGGAATATACTTTTCACTTCTGCTGAAATATGCATTTCGTGATCAGGATGGTGGTATATACATTCACTCACGCTCAGATGGCGGCCTCTACAATGCTCAGAGATTGAAGGCCAAGACCAAAATTAGGAGGGTACTGATCAGAGAGTTGCTTTTTGCAGATGATGCTGCAGTTACGACCCACTCTGAGGAAGAATTGCAATGTCTACTATCTGCATTCTCCAATGCTTGTTCTGAATTTGGTTTAACAATTAGCAAAAAGAAGACACAGATTATGTCACAAGGTGCACATGGGGTACCATCAATCTTTATTGACGACGCCGAACTAGAGATAGTAGACCATTTTACATATCTAGGATCAGTGGTAAATAGCAAATTATCCCTAGATCAGGAAATCAACATCCGGATTGGTAAGGCAGCAACAACAATGAACAGGTTAAGAAAAAGAGTCTGGGAGAACAGGAAGCTTACTGCCAAAACAAAAGTCCTTGTCTATCAAGCCTGTGTCCTTAGTACTCTTCTCTATGGCAGTGAAACCTGGACAACTTACTCACACCAAGAGAACAATTTAAACAGCTTTCATATGCGGTGTCTGCGAAGAATTCTTGGTATTAAGTGGCAAGACAAAATCACAAATACTGAAGTATTGGAAAGATCAGGTTGTGTGACAGTTTATTCCATGCTCAGTCTTCGTAGACTTAGATGGATAGGACATCTTAGGAGGATGGATGATGGTAGAATACCAAAGGATATCTTTTTTGGTGAATTACAGATGGGTAAGAGATCTCAGGGTCGGCCTCTACTACGATACAAAGATGTGTGTAAGCGGGACATGATTGATACAGGCATTGATAATGCACATTGGGAGCAAGTTGCCGATGAACGTGTTGCATGGAGGGCAAATATCAGAAATGGAATAAAGTCAAAGGAGAAAATTATTGCAGAAAAGTCACACACCAAGCGTTTGAGACGTAAGATGGTGCATGATGGTGGAAATGACCACGTGTTCACATGCACCCACTGTGAACGGACATTTACAGCGCAAATTGGCCTTATCAGTCACACTCGCTACCGCCATAGTTAAAAGTTATTATGCCTTTTTAAAGCACAAACTATCGTCTGTCAAGACGGCAAGGTGCCAATGATGATATATATATACCTTTACTCATTATTATTTTCTTTTCGTCTTACTAGATCAGTGGTTCTCAAACTTATTGGGCTGTGCCCCCTTTACCATATTTTCAGAACGTCATTCCCCCCTTTCGTATTTCCTACCTAAAAATTCCTCCCTCCCCCCTTCCTTACACAGTATACGTAATAATGGAAGCTAAATTTAATGGCACATACTAAAACAAGTCTAGACGTCCACATAAAACGTGATTTGTGAGTCTACTTACTTTATAAAATGAATTTTAGAAGGGTGAGACGTACAGAACCGTAAAGTGTGAAGGGGTAAACAATATCAAGTGATCGGTTCTTGTATTAACGCGATCTTGAAATAATCTTAATTCCCCCCCCCCCCCCCCTGGAAACCCTAAAATTCCCCCCTGGGGGGAATTCCCCACCGGTTGAGAACCACTGTACTAGATTGTATTTATTTTTACGCTGTTAATGGACTTTTGGAATATGTATTCTCTGTGCAATTTCTGTTTGACAAATTTTGCACAAATTTGAAAATTGCAATTTCTGTCTGTCAAACATTAACTGTAATGTATTAAGTGCGAAAATCCGTTGCCCATTCTTCGTGGCTCTAAAAGCCTTCAACGAACAGTTATTTTAACTTGTGAATCTACATCTTCAAGCACGCTGCCAATATGGTACCTAATGAACGAAGACACAATTAAATCATTTTATGTGAGTAATACTAGGGCATGACATTAACTAAAAGTGCTGTGAGTAACAGACAAGTACGTGCACTCAGATCGGAGTTCAGTTGAGTTGAATCAAGAATAGACATCACAGCACTAGGGACATCCCAATACGTGTTTTGAATTTTTCTGCAACAGCCAGTGAAGAACCCAATACTAATGGTAGCAGTATGATTATATGTCCGTCTTCGCCTTTCCTCGGAGTGTTGAGGTCGGATAGATGCTGTAATCACTCCCTGCAGCACCATTCTCTCCAAGAATTGATGATCTACCCGCTCTTCTTCACTATATACACTATTCCGAAGGGCCTGCTGACATCTGCCTTAACATGCACCAGTATCCTACCAAGGGTGCAGACTCAGCCAAAATATGTCAACCAGCTCGTTGTCCACAACACCAGCATTTCCTGAGGGAACATTCCAACAGATGCTCTCTATTTCTCATTGTTGAACGGAAGCCTGCCACTCTACCCGAAGCTTGTCGGTCTTCACCTTTCTCATTATACTTTGAGAGTCCGTTACGAATACGACATGTGTGTGCTGTTTGTCTTCCAGCCAGCGGAATGCTACCGTGACTTACCCCACCTCCATTCTCAAACAAGATGTGGTTTTAACTAATGACCACACACTGATCAGAGGAAACATTATGGATGGCTCAAGCAGAAGACAGTGAGTGGATGTGCGATGTGTTGGTTAGTGGAGGATGTGTGTGCGTGGGTGGGGAGGATGTGGTCGATGGAGGTGTGGTTGGGGGATGGGTGGTTGGAGGTGTGGGTGGGGAGAGGATGTGTGGGTGGGGGATGGGTGTGTGGGTTAGGATGTGTATGTGGGTGGGCGCGGGATGTGTGGGTTGGTGGGGGATGTTTGTGTGGGTGGCGAGTGTACTTGGGTTGGGGTAACTGGTGAGGGCAGTGTGTGTGGGTGGGGGTTGTGCGGTAGGGGGTTGGGTCGGTTGGTGGGGTATGTATGTGTCCCTGGGTGTGGGTGGGTGGGGGTGTCTATGTGGATGGGGTGATGTGTGGGTGTGGTGATGTGTGGGTAGGTGGGAGATGGGCCTCATAACATGGTAATTTGCCTTGTTGATGTTTACAACATTCACATTTCACAATGATTTTTTTCTTCCTATGTGAATGTATAATGCTCTTGATGGACGAAAGATGAGTGATTGGAAGGGCCGAATGTAAGAAGGGCCTGCGTGCCCAATTTGTGACCCTTTTAAAATCAAGTTGATTTGATTTGATTTGATTTGACACTATCAGAGACGTATGCATGCTTGAGAACTTTGAGAGAGGAAAAGAGTGGATCGGAATGCCAATGAAAAGGGCTGACCTGTTCTTGGCCATAATATTTGATCGGGAATCCAGGGATTGGCCGGCAGACTGCATTGAATAGGAAGTGCAACAATTGATCCACGACAATTCGCGACCAAGTAGTGTAATCATCTACGCGGATGGCTCTGCGCTACTAAGATGTTAAAGAAGTACCTGTGGATTCGTGACGGTGCTTAGTGCAGGTAAAGCTGGCATATGATACCACACAGACCAATGAAAATGTTTCTGTACAATTAATGAACGTCTAATGTAGGTAAAAACGTAAAGCACGTCATGAGGTGTATTTGATTTGTGGTAAACAACAGAAGTCCAGTGGCAGGAAAAGACTGTGGGTGACTACATTGTTAGAACCATCACACTTGTATAAGCTTGAGTTCATGGAGGGATACGTGGTCACTTAAACCCTCCTGTAGCAAACGTCGAGAGTTGTCATTGAACCCTCGTCCAGAAACACAAGTTGAGTTGAGTTGAGCTTGAGCTAAGATCCGACATCACTGCTCTCAGGACATTCTCATAAGCGCTACGTCCTCTCGTTCAACAGCCAGCGAAGAGGCATACTACTAATCGTTCCCGCCGCTATCTGACTGAAAGTTCTCCTAGTCTTCCCTCTGAGTTTTGAGATTCTACCAAACCCCTGCCGATCCCCTGCAATATCATTCTTTCCACATACGGGTTTTTTCAGTCTGTTGCCTCGTCTTCTCCACCTGGTCCTACAGGTGCTCGACCACCTCTCCATGTCCATAAGTAATCTACCTCCAAGAGATGCATCCCCTGCCAATCTATCAGCATGTTCATTCACCCGCACTCCCGCACAACCAGAGCAAAAAATCCATGCAATTTTCACAATCTGTAACCTATGAAGCTATGTAGCTATTCCACACGAAACGTTCCGAAGACACTTAAATCACTGTCAGTGTAGCGTCCACACTTTGAAAACAGTGTGTATATGGTGTTAAATCTTTAGATGATTGATATGATAGAGCCATTACATCCTGTGGGCCTGAATGCTCTAAGTAAGAGTGCGTCCCCTCACTTAGCGATACGTCTACCGCAGGCGTCAAACCCTCGTCCGATGGCGCTCATCACATTATCAGCGGAGCTCCGTATCAACATATCTCAAGCGTTTTCTGTATACGGTGCTAGCCTCATATTTGTATGCACCAAGTAGCACTCGTTGGGTGACGTCATCAATATTCGGCCGGCCACATTTACTGTCCATACCATTTCTGGTACCTATTTTAGGCTAGGGTTTTATTTAAATCCTGGAACTTTTTAATTCTGGGACTTTTAATGTACCTCACAGACAAAAACAGTACCACACACACACACACACACACACACACACACACACACACACACACGCACACGTACACACGCACACGCACACACACACACATATAGTTGTATTAACGCACCAGTCCTGTTCCCTTTCTACAATAGACAATCGTGTTCTCTCTAAACCACAACCAGCAGTAACATTTCTCTTTGACCTACAACAAACAACACAAAAAGCCCCTAATGGATCCCGGAGCTGAGTGACTAAAACACCATCTGAAGTCTGCGAGACACCGCGGCACCGTTAATTTGTTGAGTGGATGGTAAGCATACGGTTCATAAGAAGATTGCATCGTCTACGTGTAGAATAAATTGAACTAAAATCACTGTAAGCGGTGAGAGAAAGAGATAAGATAAGGAAATTACTGAAACATTAACCTCAAAGCAAGCTTAGGTAGAAGAAAAGGACCAATAAATAAATCCTTACCAGCCGTACACTTTTAAATTTCTCGGAAGTATATAACAAGACCTGCTTTATACATTAATTGATTACTTCGTAACCACGTACTTTTCTAAACACAAACATAAAAGAACGTAACTTGTTTTTATTCTATGTAATGTTTGTGATGGAATTGCCACTTGCTTGTGATAGAATGCATTCAGTTGATCATAAAGGATTTCTTTTTTAAGCGACATTTCTTGTTCTACTACACATATTTCTTTACATTCTTCTCTTCTTTGTTCACCTTCAGACATCAGTAAGAAGAGATCCAAGCAGTCAACTTCACCTTGTTGACATCTCCATAGAGTGTCCTCAAATGGAGCTGATGTATGTCAAAATACTTCTCTCTGCTTTGCATATATTGGTGGATACTGCAACAAATGTTTATCTGTCATTTTACCAGTTTAACAGTTACATTCATCAGTATCTCCGATCGTTAGTTTATTAAACATGAGGTATGTCAGCTTGTTGTATCATGTGCTGAGTATGAAGATTTCTGCTTGCTCTTTTAGGATGAACTTTTATTATGCATAATCTTTCTTGTGGTCTGGATTTTCTGTTTTCTAAATGGTTTTATAATTTCTTCTTATAACTCTCATGGCTTCATCATCAGGTATGTTTATATCAGGCTGTGATAACCTTTTGGCAATCTATAGACCTCTTTATTTCTAGGTATGTTGCAATGTGAAAGAATCCATTGTTACAAACAACCCTTTTGAATTTCTGGCATTTTTCATATAGTGCTGCTAGTTCAGCACTCCTTCTGCATATCAGTATTAAAACAAATGACTTCGCTTCTGTAAAGTGAGCTATTTATTTCTCTTTATTTTTCTTTGTCAGCAAAATGTCTGTTGCAGTTTTCTAGGCTTTGCTCTGAAGTTGCTTGAGAACTTTCCATTTGCTACTGATTGTCTTCTTTGCTGCATTTTTATTGATCAATGAGAGATTTGAGATGTTTTGCTGACCCATCTGTATATGCTGGGACCAATGAGTTGCTTAGGTAATGTTACTCTATGTAAGTAATGATATCTTTTTCTTCTGTCTTATTCATTCTGAGTGTTCTTTCTCTCAGTACCGTCTATCATCTATGCCAAGCCCTATTTTTTCCTACAAGGGAATCTGTTTCCATTGATAACGGATTTCACTGTTGATAGGCTAAGTCAGGGGTCACCAAACTACGGTCCGCGGGCCGGATCCGGCCCGCGACGTCATTTCATCCGGCCCGCCGTGGGTATTCGAACTTGCTTGATATAACGTATGAAACACGAAACGTTGTGATACAATTTAAATGTAAATATTATGTTTAGAATAATAGGAGATCTTCACACGTGCGGAGACCTCATGGCTGCACTAGGCTGTTTATTTAGGCGGCTTTATTTATATATTTTGCAAACCTTATTATGAGCTATATTACATTACCAAATGAAGCCGCCTGCCGCGGCTCTACAAGAGTATGGAGTAGCATATCCCATGATATCCTGGTAAAAAAATGCATAGGATGCTGGGATGTTGTGTTGGCGTGCCTATAAGAGCCCAGTCACGCCATGTTCCCGCCTCTTTGGCCTTGAGAACAACTGAGGCCGAAGAGATGCTGATGTCTAATTTTCAGCAGAGGGTTTGAACTCATCCCTCTGAGCCACTACCAAGCAGATGGGCGAACATGCCCCAGGCACGGCCGAGCGTGGCCACTGTTTTTCCAGACCGCAGTTGAGAGGGCAGACAGGCCCTGTGAAGATCCAAAAGATCCAAGAGGATCTTGATTGTGGATTGACGATTATCTGCTGTGGGGTGAGTTTTGAATGAACCTTCATAGTTTAAATAGGAATATAGGAATATAATAGCTATGTCTGTGCCTGAGAACAATAATGGAGGGTATATGCCTGGGAAGAGAGGAAGAGGAAGGCCAAAGAGAAGATGGG
>JACEFZ010028505.1:145000-152500 GCA_014155875.1 Cepaea nemoralis | reverse complement strand
GTCTTTTGCAGAATGTTGCTCCCATCATGGCACGTCGAAAAGCCCCTCGATCTGTGGTCATTTCTCCTGCCTCGTGTATCCGCATGCCAAAGGTGTCTGCAATGGTCTGTCTTCATCCTCTTTAGTGTGTATGTGTGTGTGTATATATATATATATATATATATATATATATATATATATATATATATATATATATATATATATATATATATATATATATATTTAATGTTGCATATCTTTTACAAGACGTTGCAGTCAACACCAGCATTATACTGCCATTATTGATGTCTTGGCAAGTTTTTACGTTCAGTAGTTTGCCATTGCTTTCTGAACGACCGGCTCCCATACCAACACGTTAACCCCAGCGCGACACAGTCTGCTGCCAAATCGGTCGCCGATGTGTTTCGAATTCGGGTAAGCGGGCTTACGAATCGCGTCCGTATGGCATTCGCCACGGAGACGGCTAACGTATATTAGCTAAGGTAAATATTCCAGCTTACCTGTCGAAGACTGCAAGAGCACTGAGATAGTGAGAGTAGGATTTGTAGCGCAGTCTTGGACTCTTCATGACGGCGAATGTGAGAGAATTGGCAATCAGTCCCACAACTACGATGATGTGAGTAGCCACCACCTTGGTCATCCATCCCCACTTGGCCGGCGATTCTGGGATTTCTGGCAGATATAGAATTGAGTGTTAGAAACTAGTAACAGATGTAGAAGTTGTGGTCAGAAACTAGTGACAGATGTTGAAGATGGTGTTAGAAACTAGTGAAGGATGTAGAAGTTGGTGTTAGAAACTAGTGACAGATGTTGAAGATGGTGTTAGAAACTAGTGAAAGATGTAGAAGTTGGTGTTAGAAACTAGTGAAAGATGTTGAAGTTGGTGTTAGAAACTAGTGACAGATGTAGAAGTTGGTGTTAGAAACTAGTGACAGATGTAGAAGTTGGTGTTAGAAACTAGTGAAAGATGTTGAAGTTGGTGTTAGAAACTAGTGACAGATGTAGAAGTTGGTGTTAGAAACTAGTGACAGATGTAGAAGTTGGTGTTAGAAACTAGTGACAGATGTAGAAGTTGGTGTTAGAAACTAGTGACAGATGTAGAAGTTGGTGTTAGAAACTAGTGACAGATGTAGAAGTTGGTGTTAGAAACTAGTGACAGATGTAGAAGTTGGAGTTAGAAACTAGTGACAGGTGTGTGAACTGGTGTTAGAAGGACCAAAATTTGCTTTATGTGAGAGCCTAAACAACTAGAGAAGAATGAAACATAAACTGTCTAAAATCAGATATTTTAATGTATAAGATATCACAATTTAATATTGTTTATTTTTATTTATATTATGTTGATTATATTAGCTAATGTGCAAACCGGCGTTGTGTATGTACGTTAGTACTTCTTGAAGAGCTCAAAGAAATTCACACAATAAAGACGGATTTTTAATTGTTCTTTACATCAAATTTCTGTAGAAAATATAGGCACGCTTTTAGCAAATGGTATCAAGGAAACTATTCGTGGTATCACATACAACAATGGGTCAGCACACAAAGGAAGTGACCAATGTGTATAAGACTTGCTAAATCTTCAGTTGTTCTTTGTAATGTCGAGCAGGGCTACTGAACGATTGAGGCCGGAGAAAGAAGGCAGAAAAACAAACAGTAGAACAGCAATCCTTTCTGCACAGGAAAAGCTCAGACAAGAACTATAAAATAAGTGCCCTGTACGGGTGCACTTTTGTCGGTTGAGCCGATCCTTAAACTCAACTCACACATAAGACAATTGGGACGCAGAGGTGTTTCCAAGGCACCAGGGCTGGGTTCTATACTGGCCAAGACCTATTGACGCGTCCTCGCCGAGCGTCCTGGGCAACAGGTTCCTTCGGGGTCCTGGCTAAAGTCAGTAGGATCGTTGATTCCTCCGAAGTCGGAGAGTGTCTGCCTGTACGGCGAGGAACCACCAGCCTGCACACCAATAAGCCAGACATGGGACAACGGATACTCACGCAAACCTCAGGTCCTGTATGACATCACACTGATGTTGGACAACAGGATGTCTTCATCCGGCATACAGGACTTCGCGCTGGAGTTCACAGCCAGCGAACACAAGCAAGCAAGCAATAAGAGAATTAATTTATAAAATACATTCACAGAGTACTGGATAGCTGTGAGAACCAAAGTATTGATTATATTTATTCCTCTGATAACCACGTAATCAATAATGCTGTTTTGTTTAACATTTCCACAATGAATTAGAGTGATATTTGCAAATGGCATGTGTGCAAGTGAGTTTCAGTAGGGTGTAAAGCGAGTCATTTAGAAAGTGCATATGAGATGGGACAACTCGATTTAATTCTTGTCCACCAAGACTCTTTAAGTTTATGTCACTCTATTGCTATTGCCGGTATCTCTTGACTAGGAGTTAACGTCTTTCTCCGTCATCCCGTATATCCACGTGAGGAACGTAACTTGGTCGAGAATCGGTAGCTGTTCTCGCCGCGTTGGTAACTTACGGGGTATGAGAGCTGGTCGCTCAGAAAGCAATAGTAAACTACCAAACGTAATCATGCCAAGAAATCAACAAATCAGCTGAAAGATGCTGATGTTGACAGCGATGTCCTGTAAAGGATATGCTAAACCCCCCCCCCCCCCCCCCCCCCCAAGAATGTTTCAGCAGTACAAATATCGACAACTGCTTCATCAATACATATATAAACAGTTACTATCTCAATATTAACATGGTCAATAGCTTCATCGCTAGAAATGTCGATAGTTTTTTAATCAACAAGTGTATAAATAGTTGCTTCATCAGTATTAACATCGACAATTGCTACATTAATAATAATATTAACAGTTCCTTCATTAATAAAATTATACACAGTTGGTTCATCAGTAAAAAATATATCGACAGTTGCTTCATCAATATAAATATCGATAGTTGTATTATCACAAACAATATCAACAGGTAGTCTCGGTTGCGAAGTGGTAACGTGGCTGCCTAGCGATCCGAAGGTTTTGGTTTCGATTCCGGCCTACGTCGTTCAATTCATGAGTGCAATTTTCTTGTAGATTCCCGGGGATTATTGCTGGATCCACGAGCTCCGTGCTTTGAGCGACGCTTTCGGCAGGTTACATCGCGGAAATAGACCGAGACATATGGGATATAACCCAGTGCAATGAAGTCGATCCCCCTGCGTTTTACAACATATTTTTAAAATATCAACAATGGATTTATCAGTACTACCAGTTATTTTACAATATTAATATCGAAGACTGCTTCATCAATATCAATGTAGATGGTCAACTACCTCAATATTAATGTAGAGGATCAACTACCTCAATACTAATGTAGATGAACAACAACACAATACTAATGTGCTTGATCAGCTACCTCAATACTAATGTAGATGAACAACAACTCAAACAACAACAACAACAACACTTTATTTTCAAAGGGTTAAGAATTGGGCACGCAGGCCAGTCTAACATTCTGCCCTTTTATCACTCTCTTTCATACATTATACCATTCACACATCATTCAAGGCTAACTGAAAATAGCAACAATATAAAAGATATGCATTATAAAGACATGTGGAAAATGAAAAATCAATACTACACGACTCAGTAATAGTAATAACTGGTGTGGCACTTGTTATTAGCTATGTGGAATATACTGGCCTACCAAAGGGGGACTGGCTGTTATACTAGGGTTTTATTATTCTTATTATTTCTATTATTAAGGGGGAAGGTAATCCGTACTGAGATAGTCTTGAAATAATTTGCGATTATATGTATAGGGATTGGTGATGTCTTTGATTTCTTGTGAAAGATTATTCCACAGCTGAGCTGCAGAGTACGTTAAGCTTGTTTTGTATAAGTCTTTCCTAGGCTTCGGAATGTGTAATATATTTTATCGTTTACTGTGTCTAGCATTATATTCAAACAATGGCCAAAGGTAATTTGGGGCATTCCGATGTAGAATTTTGTGAATTAGTTTGGCCTTATTGAAAAGCAGACGTTTGCGGAGCGGTAGTAACTGAAGGCGTTTATGCAGGCTAGGATTGTCGATTAAATGTTTGCTATAAATTAAACTCATGGCCCGTTTCTGGAGTGAATAAAGTCACTTGGCGCTTGAATTGGAACAACCGTCCCAGATTGTAGAGCAGTAGTCAAAATGTGTCTGTGTGTGAGACGTATAGTATATTTTCCTTGTGTCCTCATCAAGGAAATTTTTAATTTCGGCGAGTTGATAGACATTTTTCGCTGTTTGTTTAGTGAGCGCTTGAACGTTAGGATTAAAGGTTAGGTTTCTATCAATGATGAGGCCTAATGTTTTATGCTTAATTGCACTTTCTACTGGCATGTTATCTATGTGAAATTGAAGCGATCTGTGTGAATTTAGAGTTTGAAATCTTTGTCTGGTTGTTAATAACATAGATTTTGTTTTAGTGATGTTAATTTGCATTCGGTTCGCATAGCTCCACATAACTACATCATTTAATTCTTGTTGCAAAGACGACTCCAGAAAATTACTGCTTTCAGCGTTTGTATACACTGTACAGTCGTCTGCAAATAGATCGCAGGACGACGAAAGATGCAAAGGTAGATCATTAATATATATGGCAAATAATAGAGGGCCAAGAATAGAGCCATGCTGTACTCCAGTATTGAAGGTAGTGGTTTGGGACAAAGATTTATTGTATGATACTACTTGCTTTCCGTTTGACAGAAACGATGTTATTAGCGTCACAACATTAAGGCCAATTTTCATTGTCTCTAGTTTTTTAATTAAAATGGCATGGTCTATCATATTAAATGCTTTCCTGAAATCGATAAACACAGCTCCACATAGATTGTTGTTATTTATATTCTGGTGCCAATTTTCTATCATGTTTGTTAGGGCCGTATGGCAAGAATATTTGGTCGAATTCCTGATTGACTGTCAACTATAAGCCTGTTGCGATCTAAATATTGCAATGTTACCTTATGGATGTGCTTTTTCTTGTGGTTTAGATAGTGATGTAGATGATCAACTACTACAATACTTATGTAGATGAACAACAACACAATACTAATGTACTTGATCAACTACCTCAATACTAATGTAGATGAACAACAATATAATGCTAATGTAGATGATCAACGACATCAATACTAATGTAGAGGATCAACTACTTCAATACTTATGTAGATGAACAACACAATACTAATGTACTTGATCAACTACCTGAATACTAATGTAGATGAACAACACAATACTAATGTAGATGATCAACGACATCAATACTAATGTAGAGTGATCAACTACCTCAATACTTATGTAGATGATCAACTACCTCAATACTAATGTAGATGATCAACTACCTCAATACTAATGTAGATGATCAACTACCTCAATACTAATGTAGATGATCAACTACCTCAGTGACAATGTAGATGAAGCAACTAACACAATACTAATGTAGATGATCAACTACCTCAAGTACCTAATGTAGATGATCAACTACCTCAATACTAATGTAGATGAACAACAATACTCAATACTAATGTAGATGATCAACTACCTCAATACTAATGTAGATGATCAACTACCTCAGTACCAATGTAGATGAAGAACAACACAATACTAAAGTAGATGATCAACTACCTCAATACTAATGTAGATGAACAACAATATAATACTAATGTAGATGATCAACTACCTCAATATTAATGTAGATGAACAACAATTCAATACTAATGTAGATGATCGACTACCTCAATACGAATGTGGATGAAGAACAACTCAATACTAATGTAGATGATCAAGTACCTCAATATTAATGTTGATGAACAACAACATAATACTAATGTAGATTATCAACTACCTCAGTACTAATGATATCGCGTTCTCCATCAATACTAATGTAGATTATCTACTTCCTCAATGCTAATATAGATGAACAACTATCCTCAACACTAATGTAGATGATCAACTATCTCAGTACTAATATAGATGATCAACTACCTCAGCACTAATCTTAACGTGTCCTGCATCAATACTAATGTAGAAGATCAACTACCTCAATACTAATGTAGATGATAAACTAGCACAACACTACTGTAGATGATCAACAACCCCATTACTAATGCTATATTATCCTTCGTTAATACATGTGTAGATTATCAAATGCCTCAATACTAATGTAGATAATCAACTACCTCAAAACTAATGTAGATAATCAACAACCTCATTACTAATATTTTTTTTTTTTTTTTGCGCTCTCTCGCTTTGAACTAAAGCGCAGTCCATACACACTATTTATAGTAGTGATGGGATGAATTTTGAGTGTGGGTTAGCTTTCCCTATTAACAGTGTCCCTCGCCATCAGGCAAACCCACTCCTACTTCAGAGGTACTTGTAATGTACATCCCCAAGTCAAGGACGATGGGTCAATATTTTAGTCTAGCTGTCTGGTGTACGGGTTGAACCGCTTACCTCGGCATCAGCACACCGGATGTTTAAGAACACGTGTTCTTATCCTTTCAACTATCTCATCTCAACTCATTTTTAGTTTTTCTACGACTATGAGGACTCTAATATAACTTCACTTCTAAGGTTGAACGGGGTAGGGATATTAATACAATGGAAATGGTGCATTATCTATGGCATAAGAATAACAATCATACAAAACTAAAGTTAACAGTTAGCAGTATCGTAGTTTTGTGATTCATGATATGCGCTATAGATGCACGATGTACCTCTGAGTATTGAGTTGGAATCTTTCGACATTGAACCACATAAAACCCTAGGAGGATACATCACCAATGTAAGCCTAATTTAAGCCGGTCTGTAAGCGTTGTGCTGAAATATGATCTGGTTACATCTTGTTATTCCTCTCCGCAGACATGAAGTTTTAGTACAGGTCTTACACATCTCACTAATGTAGATGATCAACTATCTCAATACTAATGTAGATGGTCAGCTGTCTCAATACTAATGTAGATTATTAACTACCCCAATATTAATGCTATCGTGTCCTGCATCAATTCTAATAATTCTAATGCTATCAATACTAATAATATCGTGTGCATCAGTAGTACTAAGGTTTTATGGAAGTTTTTAACAATATAAACCTTCAGGCAGTGTTCTGAATTAGTCTCGATCGGTTTCAATATGAAGAGAACTGGACTTGACAGAATGGATAGAGCGAACGAACCAACCAACTTTATTTTCAGAGGGTCACAAATTGGGAACGCAGGCCCGTCTTATATTCGGCCCTTCCAATCACTAATTTTTCATACATCAATTATCTTTTATGAGTGTTATATTCACATTTTTAAAAAAAATAAACATTGTAAAATTAATGCTGTGAGCATAAACGACAGCATATTGCATATGACACACACACACACGCACGCACGCACGCAAACACGCACACACATGCATCAATACATACCTACATACCTACATCATTCACATACACTCTAACAGTTGTGCACCCTGTTAATAACACACAAATACACACT
>JACEFZ010028505.1:0-142500 GCA_014155875.1 Cepaea nemoralis | reverse complement strand
CTCTCTCTCTCTATATATATTATATATATATATATATATATATATATATATATATATATATATATATGTGTGTGTATATATATATTTAAAGTCATCATCATTATCATACGTCACGACGGCTGGCGTAGGCGCCCATGACCCTCCATAGATCTCGGTCTTTGGTTTTCTTGATCAACTCTGCTGATGATATTCCTCCATGCCACCGTTTCAGTCCATCCAGCATCATTTCCAGGCTTGTCCATGGGAATGAGATTCTTATGGGAATCCCATGGGAAACGTCGCATAGAATGGGATGGGACGGGATAGCACACATTTGTATTTCCCATGGGACACATGGGACAGTACCCATGTCCTAGCAACTTGATCTACGTCAGCGCTATCCTTAATTATTTTTATATTTTACCATTTTAAAGCCTTTTATCCTTCTTTTTTTCTTTATATACTTGTATCAATTCTTTATCTCGTGATGGGACACCAGATAAATTAATAAATGTGCAACATTGTTGCTGTAGTTGTTGATTGGCGTCTTTGGCGATTTGTAAATACGAAGCTAGTTTTAATCTGCTGTAATCGAAGTTGTTTTGTTGCTGAATTGCAGTACTTTTATTCGGTTGAATATTAGGTACCATATGTATAGTCTATAAATATATAGTAGTTCTAATTCCAAATAATTTGTGAAGGCAGTCACTTGAAGTTATGGTGTTACTGAGTGTAGGCTGTATAAGCCTACGGTACCCCATAATGGCCAACCAAAAACATGAGTTCCAGGATCTTACTAAAACTGTTGTTGCTAAGATGTTGAGTGAGGGGAGAATGCCACTTGATTGATATTCCAAAAGAACTTGTAAAGTCTTCAACAGCTGATGTTAAAGCAGTTAAAATATACAGTTGGTATAAGTTGATTAATGAAAAATGGGTTAATCAAAGTGGTTATGGAGTTGCAATACATCATAGCATGAAATGTGGTTTCTGTGGTTCTACTAACATCAAAAGATATTTTGAAGCCAAGCAGCGGGAAGTAACAAAACCACCACCAACATTGTCAAATGCGTGGCAGAAAACAGCTGTTGAACTAATTACATCACATCCAACAGTATCCATTTCAGCTGGATGTGACATTATGTGTGATGCTGCTTCTTCTTCTTCTTTCGTTCGCTTGAAACATGTCTACAACTGCAATGTCGTCTCTTGTATGAAATCTAACAGTCTTTTTTAGTTCATTCAGCGGTCCATAGAGTTTATCTTCCACTGTTGTCTCTCTAGGCCAGAAGGTTCGCCTGGATATGTTGTAGTTTGGGCAATCCTGGAGTATGTGCTCTGCTGTCTGCGACGCCAAACCACATGAGTCACCAATCTTGAATTTTGTATACAAGTGGTTGCGTAATCTATTGTGTCCTGTTCTGAGGCACAGAAGAATGACCTGTTCTGATCTGTTGTGATGCTGCTAACTTTACTGCAAGATCTACTCCCGCTGCAAACAATAATTACACTATAACACGGCAAACAGTGACTCATTCTATATTTGCGCAAGGAAAATTGGCCAAACTGTAGTTTTAAAAATTGTTTCCAAATATTGCACAAGATCCAGAATGTGCAATTTCTGGAATAATTGACTTTTGATCTGCAAGACATAAATATCTTTTGCCATATGGGGGGATTATTGCATGTGGACTAGATCAAAGTTGGGAATGGATTACTTTTCCTCTGTCTCTTATAAACATTGATAGTAATCAATCCCATACTGCACAATTTACGCACAATTTTTTTGCACGTGAATTTCTTGCCGAATCTACCACATTCTCCAGTCCATTGTTTGTGTGTACTGATAATGCAGCAAGCATGACGGCAGCATTTGATGGACGTTTTGATACCGATGCAGAAATGCACCGATCTGATTGTACTGAGCACAGGTTATCGGCATGCATTACTGCTAGATTCAGCAGATTCGTGATTTCTGAACTGGATCAGTTCATGGATCAACTTTCATTTATTGAAACATATTACAATACACGTCAGGCAAAGGCATCACAGCTGCCATTTTCCATACCAACAAAATTTGTACTAGCATTACTTTAATGAAGATGATGAAGAATACTTAAACCACATTCCGAATATTGTTAAGATTAAAGGAATTTTGTATCTACTTGAGAAATTCGAAACTGTTTTATTTTTTTTTTTTTTTTTTTTACAAACTAGAAATTGTTGGTGCTACATCTCATTTAATTTTGCTGTTATACTTCCTCCTAGACTATCAGTTGTACACAGTTATTGTTGATATTGACGAAGAAACTTCCAGCAGCATGGTGAAGAAATATTATCAGAACTTTCAGAAAATTATTGGAGAAAAACTTTGGCTATATTGCGGCAGTTCTCTGGCAGTTACTGCAGTATTCCTTACTGGAGTTGACATTAAAGCCAAAATAGAAGACATGGTCAAGTCAGTTGTTACTAAGAAGAACGGGAATGTGGACACCAATAAATGGGCCAATGATTGGATCGCTTTTTCTAAGTCTGTTGTTCCAATTGTTATTTCATTCATCAAGGATTTAAATCTTTCCTCTGAATCATCTGCTGTATGTGAAGTAGCAGGAGTTGTAGAACAAAAGCCGAAAAGTAATTTTGACTTATTTTTTTATCCTCCACCAAACAAAGCACTTAAGTTTGATGACCCCAGAAACAGATGCCTTGAGGATGAAGTCACCATGTTTCAAAAATTACGGCAACCAACTTCACAACCATTAAATTATTGGAACATAGGTTTCCACTGCTAAAAGCAAGTGTGAAAATTGTTTTGCCCATACCAGTGTCCTCTGCAGCAGTAGAGCGCTTATATAGTGCAGCTGGATTGTTGTTGAGTAAGTTACGAAAACGGATGTTACCAGCTCTCGTTATAAACTATGTGTATATCAGATTTGCATGTAAGTTGAAAATTGTGGAAATGGTTCAGGGATTACCTGGATTAACTGAATTGTTAGAAACAGTCGATCAGCAGGAAATTGATAATGTGCTGAATGAGCAGAGTGACTCAGAAACAGAATGAGAGTGCCAGAATGACACTGAATTGTCATATTTAGATTAAACTTTGTTTTAATAAAATACTCTTGAATATTAAAATTAATAAATTATGTTGTTTTACGTGTCTCTTTGTAAATGTATGGGATGGGGTGGGATGGGACAGGCATAAATTACCATGGGATGGGATGGGATGGGACTGAAAAATGTGTCCCATGGACACGCCTTATCATTTATCTTAGTCTGCCGCTGCCTCCCCCCCCCCCCCCCCCGATAGCTCCAGTTGTTACACTGTTCTCCAATATCTATCTTCTCATCACATGACCAAAGAAAGCCGTTTGTCTCTTTCTTATTGTTGTATATAATGTTCTAGTTTCATTAGCCTCTTTCAGGCAATCGTTATTAGTTACTTTGGCAGGCCAGTGAATTTACAACATTCGTCTCAGGAATCACATCTATGCATATAAAAGATCTTTAGCCATATGACCTGCCCATGTCGCAAATGAAGTATAAAGTATATATTATCTATTAGATCTTGAATACGCATCCCTTCTCGGTACAGGGACGCCTGACTCCATAATTATCTTTCTAGACATCCAGGTCTCTTTCCTCATAATCATCATCGTGTGTCTTGCCAACCGGCGATATTAGCCCCTGTTGTTCTGGATCAAAAATCTCCCATGCCACCGTTCCCGTTCATCCAGCACCATGTCCATCGGTACGCCCGTGCCTCTTCTGTCGCTGACACTTCAAGCCATTACGATGATTTTCAAATGGCTATCGTCTCGTTACATAACCATAAAAGGTTATCAGACATCTATTTTGTGTGTACATAATATCCTACTCCTATTAGCCTTCTTAGTCAGGTCTTAGAAATCACTGAGCTACCCTATAACAGCAGACGGGACTTCTTGCATTCTGTTAGCGCCGAATTTTGGGCTGCGCTCACCAAATCCGACACCTCATATTGTGTTAACGACTTCGGGTTGAGGAGTACAATAGGAAAGGTATAAGCCTTACCTTAGTGCGAGGAACTGCACCCTAATACTAAATGTCGTGGCAGCGCAGACCAGACCTAAGTCTTGGTCGACAACTGGTCTAGGATGGAAGCTCCGAAAGGCGGACAGTTAGAGTATTGCTTTGCTGCTCCTGCAGCTTCTAGATCTCGTCTTGCTGTAGGCGTATTGCTGTTACCTTTCTTCTGGAGTAAACTAGACAGGCAGAGAGAGAAACCACGATCCATGGGCAACACGTGGTCTCTAAATTCAGCCTAGACTTTGTGCTATGAAGAGATATACCTCCATTTTACAAACCTATCGTCAATCAAGACAGCAACGTGTCAGTCATTAGCCTTCCCCTTTCGTGCCCAACTAATGCATTTTACTCAATTGTAGTTACTGTATAACCAATCATCTTTAATACTGAGGTCTTGTTACCTAGATTTGTGTGTTTTCTTTTCCGCCAGGTGAATTTGTGTACACTCTCTGGCACTAATGTTCAAAATCGGATTTGTGCGTTTCAGCCGATGTGTTAAATATCCAAGTTTCACATCCATATGTTCCCACAGAAAACATATATGTTCTTATCACTATGGCCTTCTGTTTCAGTTCATAAAGGTTATATTTGCTATGGTTTTTGCAGAGCAATAGTTTGTTCTTCGTTTAATTTCTGTTATCACATTTTCATCGGCCGTCAGCTGCAAACCTAGAGACACAAAACTGTTAACATTCGGTCATTTCTCTCATTTGATAAATATCCCTGTAGACATGTGTTTTTTTTTTAACGGTTGTCACAACTTTAATTTTCGATACTATTAGATATGTTTTATTTTTACCTTTTCCCTTTGCATTGTAATTTATTCGATTTTCAATTCTAATTTATAATGTAGATAGTAATACTATGTCGTCAACATATCAAATTATTGAAATTTCTTTTCAGCCGACAACAAAGATATCATATTTGTCCCTGTCCACATTTTCTTTAACATTCCTCGTGATGTTTTCAATATACAAGTTCCACAAATAAGGTGACAAAATGAACAACTGACGCCCTGTTCTAACGAAAATGTATCTGTTTTATCATCACATAATCTCACTGCTGCCTTTTATTAACATCTAAATGTTTTATGTATTAAGTGTAATGGAAAGCCCATTTAATGTATTATATTCCATTATTCTTCATCTTCTACACAGTCGAAAGCATTTATGTAATCTATAAACCAAAATTACATATTCACATTGCACTCTCTGTCCCCCCCCCCCCCCCCACCCGATAAATATGCCCATATTAACCATGCTATCAAGCATACCTCTATACGTCTTGTAGTTGTTTCTTATATGCTTTGTGATAATTGTTACTTGCAGACCAGTGGGACATACTTTTCTTGCATGACTGTGTGATGTTATTGATTCTTGCATAGTTGTATGGTATTGTATCTTTATGACTGTATGATATGGTTTCTTGTATGGTTATATGTTATTGTTTCTTGCATGGCTGTATGATATAGTTTTTTGTATGGTTGTATGATATTGAATAAGGCACGGCTGCATGATATAGTTTCTTGCACGGTTATATGTTATTGTTTCTTGTATGACTGTGTGATATAGTTTCTTGTATGGTTGTATAATATTGTATAAGGCATGGCTGCATGATATAGTTTCTTGCACGGTTATATGTTATTGTTTCGTGCATAGATGTATGATATCGTTTCTTGTATGGCTATATGTTATTGTTTCTTGCATTCCTGTGTGATGTAGCTTCTTGCATGGTTAAATGTTATTGTTTCTTGTATGACTGTGTGATATAGTTTCTTGCATGGTTATACAGTATGTTATTGTTTTTTGCATAGATGTCTGATATTATTATGTCTTGCACGGCTGTGTGATAGTATTGTGTCTTGCATTGCAGTATGATATCGTTTCTTGCATGTATGTGTGATATTTTTGTTTCTTGCATGGATGTGTGATATTTTCGTTTTTTGCATGGCTGTGTGAAATATTTCTTTCTTGCATGGCTGTGTGCTATTTTTGTTTCTTGCATATCTGTATAATATTTGTGTGTCTTGCATTGCTGTGTGATATTTTTGTTTTTTGCATGGATGTGTGATATGTTTGTTTCTTGCATGGCTGTCTGATATAGTTTCTTGCATGGTTGTGTGATATTATTGTGTCTTGCATTTTTCTTTTCCCGCGTTTCCATCCTGTTTCAGGATATTGCGGTCAACACCAGCATCTTTCAACTATACGTTGATTCCTAGGCTAGATTACGCTCATCAGCACGCCACGACTTTCTGAGCGACCGGCTCCATACTCTCATAAGTCACTTTTGCGATTCGAACCACTGCTAATTCTCGTCGCGTCACGTGACGAGAGTATTCGGGGTTAGCGGGGAAAGCTGCTAACCACTCGGCCACGGAGCCGGCTGTGTCTTGCATGACTGTGTGAAATTATTTCTTGCATGGGTATATGTTATTGTTTCTTGCATGTCTGTGTGATAGTATTGTGTCTTGCATGGGTATATGTTATTGTTTCTTGCATGGCTGTGTGATATTATTGTGTCTTGCATGGTTGTGTGATATTATTGTGTCCTGCTTGGCTATATGATATCTATTCTTTCATGGCGGTATGATATTGGTTCTTTCGTGGCTGTGTGATAATGTTTCGTTCATGGCTGTGTAATGTTATTGTTTCTTGTATGGCGCTATGCAGGGATACGAAAGGCGTCTGTAAGCCCTTCGTCACAGAACCGGTATAGAACGTATACTGTTGAATTGTTGTGAAACATGGACAATAATCAGACAAAATGACAAACTTTCCACGGCTGTGAGAAATGACAGTGGTGTCTGGTGAAAATACAACATCAACGAAGAGAAAAGGAATAAGGCATTTCTTCCAGAAGGAAATTAAAACCGTTAACTGATTAGGTAAATTAGATTCAATATTTGGGCACGTTATACGGAAATTAATTTTAAAATTCTTAGTGAACTGGTAAAATTGATGTGAACATTAGCAAGGGACATACAAAGACAACAGTACTTGGTTACATGTCATAATCTGGGCAAAACCACAGACCTAATCCAAGACTGTGGTGATAGTGTGGAATGGCAAACTACGACCGCCCGTGCTTATCGGCAGGGCACATGATGATGATGACAGTGGTAGTTATGATGATGAGGGGGACGAGGAGGATACAGTGCGGTATTTTGTAAACGACCATTATTTATATACTGTGCAGCGCAGTATCTGATAAACATTACTTTGTGTTACTTGATCTTGCATTGCGCTCTAGGGTATTGGAGTTACTGCCAGAAATCGATGTTTGTGTTCTACATTATACTGAAGTCCCAAGGCAGTGCTCCACGTGAGCGCAGCCTATCTTCCAGCGTAATTTCAGTCATCCCATAAATGTCTCCGGCTACCGGGTTTGTGTTCTGCGCGACACTTAAGGCAGTCCGCTATGTGGAAAGAAACCGAGACATATGTTATTACATCTGATGTACTGAGGTCTGCCCTCTTGCCTTTAAACCCCTTTATGTGAAGTGTTAGAGTCATCACCTTTTTACTGACAATAAAGTTCTTTCACAATAAAAATAGTTGTGCATATCCTCATTTGGACGGAATGAATCAGTTGGTTAGAATATTCAAAGCAGGTGGTGGATGGAGTGTGAGAGCCGCCGATAGATTTTTGTTGGTTATGGTCTGCACTCTGCGGCGATAGGCAGGTGATCTCATCATTAGAGACAATGGCTATGGCCACCGACTAGTACAGTGACTATCCGGAAAGAAAGCAATGGCAAACCACCTTCTGCAAAACTTGCCAAGAAACCTTAGCAACCACAAC
Organism: Cepaea nemoralis; assembly: GCA_014155875.1. Classification (NCBI taxonomy): domain Eukaryota; kingdom Metazoa; phylum Mollusca; class Gastropoda; order Stylommatophora; family Helicidae; genus Cepaea; species Cepaea nemoralis. The sequence continues at coordinate 134,649 of JACEFZ010028505.1, read as the reverse complement.
TAATATGGAGAAAGAAATATATGTTAATGAGGACAAATTGGAGGTGGTGGAAAATTTCGAATACCTTGGATCATTAATTACCAACAATGGTGGCACAATGAAAGAAATTAAAAGACGAATATCTATTGCTCTACAAAAACTAAAACAACTGAATACATTGTGGCGTGAGACAGATAGACGTACAAACCTATGATTTTTAAGAGCATGCTTCTTTCCCATTGTAACACACGCCTGTGAGACCTGGCCACTTACTAAACAAGCTGAACAGCGCATAAATGTCTTTGAATATAAATGTTATAGACGTGTTCATAGAATATCTTGGATACAGAAAATAAGAAATACATCTATACGATAAGATCTGAATATTGAAGAAGCTTGGCTACTAAAGACGATAAAACAAAGAAAATTGAAATATTTTGATCACTTGAAACGTCATGACAGTTTGGAGAGCACAATAATGGAAGGAGGGGGGTATTGGGGTTATATGCCCGGGAAGAGAGGAAGAGGACGGCCAGAGAGAAGATGGGTGCACAATGTGGCAGATGGTCTCCGAATGGGTGTATCGGATGTGGGACATCTTGCTTATGACCGAGAAATTTTCCAGAAGGTTGTTATGAAAGCGAGGTTCTGCAAAGGACATGCTACTGAATGAATGAATGTTTAAAGCATGCACAGTTAATTAAGTAATATCAGTAATATTATAGCCAAATTTATAACAAGCATTTTTTAAAAACCTGCTTTCTAACATTAAAGTCGTGCATTAAAGCACCTTTCTACCACTAAAGTCGTGCTTTAAAACACTTTTGTCCTACCAAAGTCAAGCTTAAAATAAACTACCACTAAACAAATAAACAATGGCATCGGTATAAACCTAGCCAATGTTAAGCCCACAGAGCCGAAAACTGTTGCTGCTATTGTTACTGCTGTTGCTGCTGCTATTTCTGCTGCTGTTGCTGCTGCTAGCTCCGTCAACTCCACCTGTTCAATTATGTATGACATGAAGGATTGTGGACTGATGATGACTTCCACACAGCCAGCGGATTGTCCTGTGCAGAACTACGCCGCCATAATGGTCTTTCGTAATATCTCTCTTTGATGGGCCAGATGTCCTGCCTCTATGGAACTATCAGTTACCACATCTTAAAAGATCCCTGGTGAAGTAGTTACGGATGCAATTCGCAATCCTGCTAACCGCGTTTGAATCACAGCTGCAGTAGATTTGGCAGCAGACTGCCTTGCGTTGGCTTGCATAAAGTTGTATGAGTGTCCTTCGTTCAAATAACAATGGGAAACTACTGAACGTAAACTTGCCAAGAAATCACAAACAGCCAAAGATGTTGGGGTTGACCGCGACATCCTGTAAATGATATGCAACTAACTTTTTTTTACATCTGAAATCCATCTACCTTGTGATCTCCTCCCTGATACATGACCCTCTATAATTATCCAAACTAGACTTTCATGTCTGCTTTACATGTCCAAAACCCTTCATATTCATCAGTGTTCTGTCTTCTTGATTACCGATCTTTTTTTCAATATTGAGTTAGTTTAGTTTAGTTTAGTTTAGTCGTCGGATCAACATCACGGCACACGGTTTAACCCATAAGTGCTCGTTTCCCTCCTAACTCAAACCTGAGTCTGGAGAAACTCAGCTCAATGCACGAACTCCGTTGCATCGACGAGGATCCTGAAATACTTTGGGTAGATTTTTAACACGAAATTTTGCCCGGGCAACGCCGTTAGGCTACTCTTTTTCGATTTCCAACTGCCAAGGGATTTTTTACGTGCGAAACAATACACACGGGCGTCCGATCTCACTACCCAGAGACCAGGGGAAATTTTATTACTGGAAGTCCAGGTGGATTTTTTAAATAAATCCCGGTCCTCTCCGGGGCCTGAACCCAGGACATCCAGTACTCGAGGCGGACACCATACCTCGAGACCACTCAGCACCCCCCCCCCCCCCCACCCCCATTGAGTTAGCGTTGCTTATAACTGTCGGTTCTTCTTTTCGTTCAATGAATTTGTAATATGGTCCTGTACCATGTATTTTCGATGTCGGATATGTTCTTTGCGGATGATTTGTTAAATTACCACGTTTTACACCCGTATCTTGCGAAATATAACCGAGTTTCGTAACTGCCTGCGATAGCTCTGCTCTATTACATATGTAAAGTACGATGCTGGCCTACATAACTGTTCTGTGATATATGTAATATATAGAGTTATAATCACATTAAGCCGGGAGTGCAGGGAGTGGCCAGCAGGGGCCACGGAAGTGGACATCCAGCACCTAATTCAGGACAATGCTCACTCGAGTGATGTGATTATCTGCACAGATGGTTCGGTGTCAAGAGGTGAGAGAAGTGGCTGGGGGTTCATAGCCAAAGCTAATGGTCGATGTTTGGGGCAGGAGAGCCTGGCATATGATACCACAACATCCAGCTTAAGAATGGAAGTGGAGGCAGTCACTGCGGCTCTCCGCTGGATGGAGAATACGACACACACACACACACACATCGTGATTGTAACTGACTCAGAAAGCATGCTGACGAGGGTGAGGACGGGCAGACTTCGTGCGGAGTGGCTTGCTTCGCTTCGGAGGTCACGGGTGACAAGCATCGCCTGGATCTTTTCTCCGGGGCATGCCGGTGTGCTGGGAAATGAACAGGCGGACAGATTGGCTGGCTCTGCAGAACTTGGTGGAGTATTGATACAAGACAAGGCAGACGTGGTTGCGGCCTTGTGGGAGCACGTGCACACCTCGGAGGAGCAAATGGATTACCATGGTCTGGCAAGAATGAGACAACGAAGAGTGACGAAGGGATCTGGCCGACGCTCAACGCTCCGAGGAAAGGCGAGACGGACTTATAATCAGATTGCTACTGGTACTATTAGTGTTGGATCTCTTCGCTGGCTGCTGAGGATGGGGACGGAGCACTTATGGGAATGCCCCGAATGCTGTGATGTCGGTTCCTAAATCAATCAATCAATCAATGTAATATAATATGCTGGCCCATATAACTGTTCTGTGACATATGTAATATGATATGCTGGCCTATATAACTGTTCTGTTACATATGTAATGTGATGAGTGTGCATTCGCAACTGCGAGCACTAACAAGACAAGTCTTCTGAAAAAGTCAAGAAGCCTGATACGGGGGGAAATGGCACATTGCAAGAACACCAAAAGACACGCGGTATCCAAGATGTGCAGCGTGGTAGCCGACAAAGCAGTAAAGAAGGCGGACAGAGAGAACTTTCTTGTGAGCTGCAACAAAGAACCTGAAACTAGAGTTACTACTGAAGCCCCAATGAGGAAGATCGACGACAACCCACTACAGACAAGTGGCAACACAGCGGAGATGGAGGAGAAAGACAACAGAGTCGGAAACACCGACTCAAAAACAGTCAGATGGATTGTCAAGCGTATTCAAGTGGAGTTGTCAGACGAACAAATCACGAAGCAGCTACAAGAAGAGAATCTCAACATCCGAATTTTGAAGGAGGAGCTGATCCTGGCGTACTCAAAAGATTCCTATCACGCTGGCGGTGGTGACGACTGAGGGCAGCGAGATACCACGCCAGGAATCGATAGACGAGAAAATGCAACAACCTGAAGGATTCATACCAAGGATTACTCAATGTTTCAGATGCCAGAGAGCTGGCCACAGCAGAGCAGAATGTCGCAGTAAGACGGAAATCTGCTGGTACTGCGCCGATCACCACGCTTTCGAGGAGTGTCCACTGGCCAAGCTGGACACGGACTTCCGAGCACCCAATCAAGGCACTGTTGACGTCGACTTCTACCAGCGACAACGAGAAACTACTGGCGGAAATACAGGAGATCCATCAAAACATCAAGCAAGAAGTGGAACATATGGCCGAATTGAAGCAGGAAAATGAAGAAATGTTACGCACCATTAAAGCGGAAATGACATCAACTCAAATCAAACCAATAGATGCCATGCAAGAGCCACAGAGAAGCAGCAAGAAACTCAACAAAACACCGAGCCGGAACCGCAAGATTAAACCAGCAGCCGAACTACGACACCCGAGACACCCAAAGGGAAACCAACATCCCTCTAGACAGCCGAAGAAAGACCAGATGAGGACCCCGATGACGGCATGGAGTGGCCTACCGAGGGGCCTACTTTGGAGGAGTGCATGGAAGCAGAAAAGGAACGGGCAAGGAAAGAGAGACTCAGGCATGAAGAATACATAAGGATACAGGAAGGAAAAGGAAAGAAGATGCCCAAAAAACTCAGGGGGAAATCGATAGATTACCCGGAGATACTCTATAACTATGAGGCCGAACTCAAGTACTGTATAGATGACGGAGTGGCCGGCAGCGTGTTAGAAAATGGCACGTTGCAAGAAAAACTCCATTAGACACCCGACGTTCAAAATGAGCAGCGTGGAAGCCGCCAAGACTATCAAGATGATGCAAAAAGAAAACGTGTCTGCTAGCCGCAGCACAACGCCAGAACCTGAAGAAACATTAAAGGAAGCTACCACTTCTACACCAGATGAAGCCGATCACGTCGCTCAACCGACGTCAGAGACTACAACTTTAACTGAAACCTGAAACAGCCGTGAAGTTTTCAACAGCACAAAGAGGAAGCAGCCCAGGTTACCAAAGACCTCCACATCGGAGGAAACCATAACAACTGAGGACTTCACCGAAAAATTACTGCTAAAACAGACAGGCGTGCGAGAAGCCAAACTGTCGGCCCTATTAACAGACAAGATAATAAGTCTGTTGGAAAACGTGCTGGAAAGAAACAGCATCAACCAGCTGGGCAAGATACCTGATGGAGTAGTGGTCTCTATCAACAAAATCCCAAAGACCACAGCATGTATGCAGAAAATCGCAAAAGGAGAGAAGGCCGATATCAAGCTTTACCACGGCATCTTATTGGAAGCCACCCGGCACTCATAAGTAAACGATGGGTAATTAAACGAGTCAAGACCCATCTTACCAAAGACCAGATCATGGAGATGCTGACAAGGGAGAACAAGAAACTCAAGATCACCAGTGCTGAGAGGATCATCTGAAAGAACAACATCCCCTCCACAGTCGTCATAGTAACATCGGAGGATCGAGTGATCCCTCAGTTCATCAGATGGGACAAGACAGACCAAGTTTCAGAGCACTACATACCGAGACTGCTGCAGTACTCTAAGTGCCAGAAGTTTTGACACACCTGTGCCACCTGCAAGAGTGAGGTCGAGGTGTGTAGATACTGTATCGGACCCCATCCATACAGCCTGTGCCAGCAAGCATAGACCGACAAGGACATCAGGAGGCCTAACCTTAAGAGAAAGTGCGCCACTGCCTCTTCAACCACGGCGCCAGATACCTCGGCTGCCCCTGCCTCCAAGACAACAAGGAAGCAATGAAGATCGCCATCAAATCCAACCTACCATGTAAAGAAGCTAGGAGGAGGTACGAGGCAACCAATCGGCTCACATAAAGCGAAAAAGCGCAACTGGAAGATCAACTGAAGGACCTGCGATCAAAGTTCAACAGCAGGGAGGAAGAAAAAGACAAGACGCAAGAAACACAGATAACGGCCGTTCAGCGCACCCTGGACGAACTGAAGCAAATTCAGCAGAAGATTGAGCAGGATGTCGCTCGTATGGCTGTTATAAACAACTATCAAAAATACAAGAAGTGAAAGAAAAGACAGAGGATACTCTACAAGAGATATTAGAACTGCTCAAGACCAAGACAGTCACTCCCGAACCAGAAGATGCAAGAACACAGACAGAAGAAGAAGCATCAGAAGAAGAAATACAACTGGATGAAGAAGGTTACCCAGACCAAGACCAAGTGCGTAGGGAAGCCATGGAACGATATCGCTCCCCACCAAGATCGAAGTGACGAACATAGAGAAGATTCAAAGACAAGCCAAGACGGGGAAATAGGAGAAACACCAGAAGAGACGACAACTGGTAAAGCTCCCTGAAGGAAATAGCACCACATGACCTGGTGGGCACGCAACATCTCCAGGTCTGAACAAGTGCGTGACTCTGTCCAGACGTAAAAAAATCTCATCAAGAATGTAACGAACGCAATCAACCCATCAGAAGCCAGGAAGCTGACAACAAGCAGTCCAAAGTACGAAAGACAAACTACAAGCTACCCATAAATACCTCAAAGTTGAAAACTCGAAGGCTCAAAGGGGGTTTTCGTACCAAAAATTGGATTGGATTGGATGTAATGCCATATTCTTGACTATATAAATGTTCTGTTACATATGTGACGTCATATTCTGGCCTATGTGACTATTCTTTTACATATGTAATATCATATTCGACCTATATAACTGTTCTGTTACATATGCAATGTCATATTCTGAAATGTATGACTGTTCTGTTACATATGTAATGTCATATGATGACCTGTACGACTGTTCTGTTACATATGTAATGTCATATTCTGAAATGTACGACTGTTCTGTTACATATGTAATGTCATATGATGACCTGTACGACTGTTCTGTTACATATGCAATGTCATATTCTGAAATGTACGACTGTTCTGTTACATATGTAATGTTATATGCTGACCTGTACGACTGTTCTGTTACATATGCAATGTCATATTCTGAAATGTTCAACTGTTCTGTTACATATGTAATGTCATATGGTGACCTGTACGACTGTTCTGTTACATACGTAATGCCATAAGCTGGCCTATATGATTGTTCGATTGCATATGTCTTGTTCCGTGCTGCTCTGTGACTGTTCTATTACATATGTATTATACCGTGATGTTCTGTGTGACTGTTCTATCACATGTGCAGTACCCTATGCTGACCAGTGTGACTGTTCTATTACATATGTAATAGTCAGTACTGATCTATGTGACTGGTGTATTACATGTGTAATGTTAGGTGCTAGCGTATGTAACTGTTCTATTTTATATGTAATGTTCGACTCGTATGTAACTGTTCTATTTTATAAGTAATGTTTGACGCTGGCTTATGCACCCACAATGACACAATTGCATCCAGAGAGCCTATCCGTTTTCACTTTCAAACTCTCTCTCTCCCCTATCTCTCTCCTCTCTCTATCTCTCTCCTCTCTCACTCTCTCTCTCTCTCTATCTCTCTCTCTCTCTCTCTCTCTCTCTCTCTCTCTCTCTCTCTCTCTCTCTCTCTCTCTCTCTCTTTCTCTATGTGAATAAACTTAAATGTAAATAAGAAATCAATTTCAGGAGATGAAAAGTATCATATTTCATCAATCACTTTCAATGAATGCCAGAAAAAGAGTACTGAACTGTTCCATCGAACAATTGTTCTTGTGTGGCCGCGAATCTTTGAAAGCGAACGAGCATATTATTAAGAGCTTTAAGGCAGCGGATATATAGTTTCTGAGACGAATGTTGTGAATACCTTGGATGGCCCAAGAAACTACGATCGATTCTATGGGAAAGACTAGTGTAAATAGAACAATAAACACAACTGTAAGAAACCGACAAAGTGTTGTTTGATCATAGAATGAGAAGAGGGCCACTAGAAGACATCGCGAAGATTGGAGAGGTCAGCAGTATAAGAGGCAGAGGAAGACCGAGAGACAAGGTGCTTGAGGTCAAAGACAATGGTATGGAGGAATATGATCCGCAGAATTGTTTCAGAAGAGACAAAGATCTGTGGAGTGTCGTGGATGTCTATACCATTTTACAAGGCACGTGATGCTGATGATAGATTAGAAAAAGAAACACATTTAGAAACAATACGTCCCACCGCCGTGATCTCTGGGATGGCATCTTACATGCCCAGTGATCAGCAAAAACCATGCCAGGCGGTTCAGTTTATATACACAGTTAAGGCGTGTGGTGGACAACATGACGAAAAAGTAAGCGGGCCATTAAGAACTTGGAGAGCTGATTTCTCCGTGCCATTTGCCAATGCATGTTTTGACAAACCTTTTTCGTCATCCAGCAACTGAGATGACTGCTTGGTGCGAAACTGTGAGCAGTTAATTACTTTCAGAATGATCTGTGTTTGTGTCAACGTCGGCTATGTTGTGAAGTGCAGATTCAGAAAATGGCGACGGCTAGTTGCCGACACTTATGTTGCCTTATGTGATAATGCGTGTGCTTGTGTTTGTTTGGACTGCTATCTTTTTCGACAATAAACTGAGTTGTCAAGTGAAGGCGGGTTGTTGAAGGTGCTCTGGCGATTTGGTCTTGTTGAAACTACTGTTATTCACGATTTCACATAGGACAATGAGCATTTCGTGTTGTTGTCTCTGACATAGGAATGGAGCAATTATGGGGCGACCAACTACTATGAGGATGGAACCGTACGACAACAGAATCGACTAGAGAATAAGTGTTTGTGTGGACACATCGTCGTCTGCACCGTCAGCCATAAAATATGATGATGGTCGCTGGACATTTCGTTATGATTTATCTATACGACATATTCCAAACCGCCAAGATGGCACTAACCTCAATGTGGCTTTGCACTGGTGTGTCAGAACGGTCCCATCCACGTTTGAATTTGAACGAACAAACAAGAAAAGTGTATGAAGAGAAGAGGACCAAAGACTGAGATCGTAAATTAAACACAATTATTTAGAAAACGTCCTACGGAAAGGTAGAGGCATATGAGCATATTTCTCTGAGTTGTCCAGCACTAAGGTTGTTATCTGTTCCGTACTCAGTGATTTGCTGAAGCGACCATTCTCTGTGATTTTCACCTTGTACACTGTTTGCGTGCAGAATTTAGTGAACTTCAAGTCGACACACCACAAACCTCCTACGTCATTGATTGGGCGGCACATGCTGGACACCGGCTACATGATTGATAGGGACAATGCGTTTCGCACATTGTTTAACACACACAATGGTCGCTTGTTAAAGGTCGCTGTAGCAATCGCTATTAATCGGCAGAAGCCGGTCTTGTGCAAATATAAAGACATGATAGTCAGTTTGCAATTATCATGGAGACAATTGAAATTACTATGTTAATATGTGTATATTTCAACTTGAAAGATGTATCTGATGGCTTTAGTTTATGTAGTGTGACTTCTGCAGTATGTACCAGAAGGGATAAAGCGAAATACACCAGGCAATAAATCGTGATATCTATTGTTTATGGCTTTGTTATTCAAAATAATCAGAAAAGGCATAGGTATGAAACGTTGCTAAGTCATCACACATACTTCGTTGCTAGGAAGGCAGCGCAGAAGTTCAATTGTTCTTATTGCATTTTCAGAAAATAAGACAACGAAGAAAGGATTTGAAACAGAGAGAAAATCAATTATAAAGAACTTGGAGGACACAAATAACTACGGCGGTGACTGGCCATCGTGAAGGTGGCATAGAAGCCCGAATTAATTGATACAATACTCAAAACACTGCTTAGAAATACGTCAGAGACGATTTCCCCAAGGGTTTGACGTCATAGACACCGGAAAATCATAGCTGAAATAGTTGACCGCATGACTTCCACCAGAACATACAGGGTGTACAACCATGTCTTATTGGTAACATAATCATGTGTTATAAAACTCCTGGACAGAAACTTGCATTTGACAGACATTATACGGGGTGTTTGTACAGACTCACTACACGTTGTATGTAAAACAAATTTGAAAAATGGAGTATATGATGTCATCAAAATGTGTGATCTACAGTCCATCGTGAAGCAATATGCACGAATGGCTGTTGTCTGCTGAAATAATTCTTTGCACTCAAATCAGAATGGTGTTATCAACGGAAGAAAGCATTTTTTTTTTTTTTTTTTTTTTTTGAATAAGTGTTTCGAAATAGCGGTCGATACACACAATGGTTGTTCAAAGATTTATAGCAAAATTTCCTAATATACAATCTCCCCATTACATTTCCAACACCCGTTATAATGAATATTTATTTGGTACTTTTCAGCTTCTCCAAAACAGCGTCAGACCAAAGCAGTGACTATCGTAACTAATTTAAGGAATTTTTTAGCAAATTTTATTGATGACATCATGAACTTTATTTTTCACGTTTGTTCTAGATTCAAAATGCAGTGATACTTTACAAACGCACAGTATAATGACTTAATTGAATGACGAACACAATTGTTTATTCATCAACGAAACCAAATAAGTGGACAATCGAGTTTCTGGTGAATGTATATCACCAGCAACCTCAGCCTAGTACAAGTAACCTTTACAACCTAAATGCTGAAGAAAGTCATTATAAAGTAATCAGGCAAGATAATCAGAGATTTTCCGCACATGAAAGGTGTTGTTGGTGATGCCAGAAATACATAATGGAAATAGTCGTGAACTTTTGAGACTAGCCATGTTCCAAACAAAGACACTTTCCATTAGGTGTTGTTATGATAAAATCTGGAAGCTGATCATACCGACCCAGCTGCATGGACTTTTTTCGGTTTTCTACAGATGTTTCAAAAATACAAATATAATTCTGCCAATTTTTCATTCTGTGTTAGTCTAGTAATGATTTTGTGGGATATTATGCTATTGTTCATGTAAAAAGTTGTTGTTAAATCTCGCCAATTGTATCTGATTGTTATGTTTACAATTATTGTTTTTGAAATGTCTTCAGAATAATTTATGTTAAGTTGTGAGGTGCGTACGCAGGGGTCAGCAAGCGTCTCTTAATATCTTCTGTCGGAGCCAGATGTCCTGGCATCTATCCCATTTTTAAAGTTAACTCTACCGAGATTGTGGTCTTGTCATCCCAAAGACAACACAATTTTCCCATATTCATCTATGCATTACAGTTAGAGGGCATCATCTTCATCATCATGTTCCATGCCGATAAGTGTGGGCTGTTAGGTTTCGCCATCTCGCACAATCACCAGAGTCGTTGATCAGCTCCGTGTTCTTATCTCAACCATGCCACATGGCCAAGTCATCCAGATATACACTTCTCTGCTTTCCCCTTGTTCTTTTCCCCTCATTCTTGCCATTTGTCACCAAGTTCTCTAATGTACTTATTTTTATAGATGGTAGAGGTCAGTTGACACCTTCGTTAATATTCATCACAACAAAGTATGGAAAATACATGCACAGCCGTGATAAACATATCTTATATTCTTGGTCTACCTTTTCATTGGCCAGAAACGTCCGGTTATGATATGCAGTTATTCTAGTGTATCTGTGTTACCCTCCTAGGACTCATCTCTGTAGGTCTGTGTTATGTTCTAATTCCATCTCAAGAGATATGAAGTTTCAGTGGTGGCTGTGGGCACCCGGTGGTTTATGAGCATATGAAGTTTCAGTGGTGGCTGTGGGCACCCGGTGGTTTATGAGCATATGAAGTTTCAGTGGTGGCTGTGGGCACCCGGTGGTTTATGAGCATATGAAGTTTCAGTGGTGGCTGTGGGCACCCGGTGGTTTATGAGCATATGAAGTTTCAGTGGTGGCTGTGGGCACCCGGTGGTTTATGAGCTTGAAGAAGGGAAGCAGATCTCTATAAAACAGTTCCCGTGAATATGGTATATTTCGCCCTACAAACGACTTAGTCTCCACCCTTTAGACAAGAAGCACCTTATTTATTTTCAATCCAGCGCCAGCATCTTTCTTATACCTCTTGATTCGCTTGTATCTCTCTACATCTCTCCGCAAGCCTCGCATTAGTGAATCCGCTATACCAGTTTATGTTCCGTGTATGCGCCAATTAACGAACGTTTGTAGATTAGTAATTCTTTTAGTCATTCTCCATGCTGCTGATCCATGTAGTTGTTGCTGAGTTAAAACTGGAGTTAAATATTATAAGTTTGAGGTTAAGTTTAACATTTTTTTCCACGCATTTCTTAGTAAAAATGTGTTTATGGTTGGCTTGATTATTTTATAGCTAAAGTTTTCTACCGAATGTAAGCCCTGCATTAGTGAATCTGTGGCTGTAGTCCTTATACGGACTTTTTATTTAGTATTTTTGCCTCCTTTTTTGTGTATTGCCTGTAGAAGCTTTTCAATCCGATTTTTCCTCCTTGCGCCTTTTTCACTTTCCCGTTTGAGTTCTTGCTATCTTTCGATTGCTTCCACTGTGGTCAGCCATAGGACGGCCTCTCCGTCATCTATATCGTATTCGAGTTCGGCCTCATGGTCATAGAGTATCTCCGGGTAGTCTATCGGTTTCCTCCTGAGCTTCATGGGCATCTTCTTTCCTTTTTCTTCCTGTCTCCTTATGTTTTCCTCGTGCCTGAGTCCCTCTTGCCTTGCCCATTTCTTTTCTGCTTCCATGCACTCCTCCAAGGTAGGCCCCTCGGTAGGCCACTCTATGCCGTCGTCAGGGTCCTCATCTTGTCTTTCTTCGGCTGTCTGGCGGGATGTTGATTTCCCCTTGGGTGTCTCGGGCGTAGTGGTTCGGCTGCTGGTTTTATCTTGCGGTTCCGGCTCGGTTTTTTTGTCGGGTTTCTTGCGGTTTCTCTGTGGTCTCTTGTATGGCTTCTGTTGGTTGGTTTTGAATTGATTTCATTTCAGCTTTTAGCCGCTCTCTCTCCGCTTTAATGGTGCGTAGCATTTCTTCGTTTTCCTGCTTCAATTCGGCCATATGTTCCACGTCTTGCTTGGTGTTTTGCTGGACCTCCTTTCGTTTCTCGTTGTCGCTGGTCGGAGTCGGAGTCAGCAGTGCCTTGACTTGTTTCTGAAACTCGTCTATCTGCTTTTGCAGTTGATCTCTTTCAGTTTGTGATATACCCGTGGCTGTCTCGCCCCTCCGCATTGCTTCCTTGAATGGTGTCTTTGTGGTAATTGCGATCTTTAACTCATTTTTAACTCATTTTTAACTTCCACTCATTTCCTTGTTTTTATAGCTACAGTTTTCTACTGGATGTGGTAGCCAGTCCCACGTCAACCCTCCTTGGTCGTCTCTTACGACATGCATGGTAGGTTACATGGTTACTGTTCTTTGTTTCCCTTGGCTACCCCGGTAACACGTGGGCGCTCTCACGTTTCCCCCATTGTTACATATTAAGCTCGAGCTATTTGCAAAGTTACTCATAAAGACGAACAGTCCACATTCTTAGGGCATGTCATGATAAAACGACAGCTGGAGTACGTCGCGACAGCTGGCAAGTTGGAGGGAAGAGATGAAGGGGGAGACCAAGAGAGAAGGTGCTGGACAGTTTGATAACAATGAAGAACATCAGTATAAAATAAAACTGGCAGACAGCATGAAACAGCTGACTGGACAGGCAATGATCACCAGCGCTACACAGCATCGTCAATAAGAAGAAAATTTGCATGGAAGTCAAAACTATATTGAAGTTATACGTGGTAATAACGATGATAGTTAAGTTAAAATTTATAGCAAGAACAAAACGAAACAAACCATTCACTAACAGTTACCATAAACGCTTGCAAGCATCGGCCGCAAAATACTGTCCCCTCAGCATAAAATCTTTAAGGGTCAAATGAGCATAAATATACAGAAGAATTACCAACAATCTCTAACGGTGCACGAGATTCAACCCCAGATCTATCCCAGCAAGATTTGCATGTGTATTGATTATAACATATTTATAACATATTCTACAGCAAGAGTCAACCGGCTCAGCATTTCTCTCAATTAGTAAAAGATTGCACTGTATATACTGTAATTATTGCTATTCATGTTATTTCTTTAATTATATTTAGTATACGTGAAAGGTTGCAAATAATGTCTATAATGTTAACACGTTTCTTCATTTTGACGTGTGTACAATTAAACTGCAAATTGCGTATTTACCAAAAAAAAAAATGAAATTAAGATCATATCAGCAGAATCAAGAATATTGACGAAAGGGGAAAATTACATGCGCTGACATGATTATGCAATACTAGCGACAGCAAACATTTGTTTCCTTCTCTGTTGAGTGATCTTTCTAATACCTATAATTGACTGTCTTCGTGTGTGCTAAAATAGTGCTAGCACTGTAATAAGTAATAGAATACAATCATCACTTTTGCAGTTCAAAGCTGATTATTTTACTATATTACATGACGTTACAAATAATAATCCGATTGCTGATTACACCTTAATATGATGACTTGTTACGTTCATTTAGATTACTTAGATGAGTAAATACTGCAATTATTGTCAAGTAGCCCTTCGACTGTGTTTAACATAAGAAATTGTAGACCATCATGAGAGATACCGGGTTTCCAGCATATATGTCCACCTAACTGAATCATTAAATCTTGATTAATAAACCTGCCCACAGAATACCAACTGAAATATCAATATGGTGTAAGGTGCATAGGGGAGTAAGGTAAGGCTGCACATGAGGCGCATAGAGGAGTAAGGCAGGACTGCATGTGAGGTGCTTAGAGGAGTAAGGTAAGGCTGCATATGAGGTGCGTAGAGGAGTAAGGCAGGGCTGCATGTTAGGTGCATAGAGGATTAAGGCAGGGCGGTATGATAATTAGAAGAGTTAGTCTTGTATGTCAAAAGTCAAGGGGTGATCAACATCTTTCTTCTGACCTAAAAACAATCACAAATAATGCATACTGACAAAAGTACACGGCCATCAAAGCTCATAATCAACAATTTGCAAGCGGTTCGACAGGGGTTTTGGGGTTTTCAGGGGTTCACTATGTGTGCCTCTTCTGCTGTTTGTCTTCCAATGTCCTCAAACAACCCACGCCAAGTTGGTTACATATTTAATTATGATTGGTTGAAATCTGCAGCTTAGGATGAGTTTGCCAATCTGTCGTCAACCCTTCCTAGTCGCCTCTTACGACATGCAGGTCATATAATCACTATTTATTATGTTACGTCTCCCATTGCTTGTTTTTCATGCAGATCTTACAAGGCCGTGACATTAATAAAATCATATTATGTCAAAGACATACTGGAGATATACCTTTTGAATTATGTAATTCTATATTTATTGCAATCCAGAAGAAATCATGAGCCTTGGAATGTGATCAACATCGAACAATTAGTATAATGAGCCACATCACGAAGATTTTGCTGAGAATTATCATGCAAAGAATTAGGAAGAAAATACAACCCGAAATAGGAGAAGAACAATGTGGGTTTGTAGAAGGCAAGGGTACAGTAAATGATGAGTATATACTGAGAACAGTAATTGAACGTTCTATAGAAGTAAACAAAGATCTATATCTTTGATTTATTGACTATACAAAGGTCGACGTTTGGTGCAGGAGAGCTTGGCATATGATACAACAACATTCAGCTTAAGAATGCAGGTGGAGGCAGTCACTGCGGCTCTCCGCTGGATGGATAATACCACACACACACACACACACACACACACACACACACACTCACTCACTCACACACACACACATCGTGATTGTAACTGACTCAGAAAGCATGCTGACGAGGGTGAGGACGGGCAGGCTTCGTGTGGAGTGGCTTGCTTCGCTTCGGAGGTCACGGGTGACAAGCATCGCTTGGATCTTTTCTCCGGGGCATGTCGGTGTGCTGAGAAATGAACAGGGGGACAGATTGGCTGGCTCTGCAGAACTTGGTGGAGTATTGATACGTGACAACGCAGAAGTGGTTGCGGCCTTGTGGGAGCACATGTACACCTCGGAGGAGCAAATGGATTACCATGGTCTGGCAAGAATGAGACAGCGAGGAGTGACGAGAGGATCTGGCCGACGCTCAACGCTCAGAGGAAAGGCGAGACAGACATATAATCAGATTGCTACTGATAATATTGGTGTTGGAACTCTTCGCAGGCTGCTGAGGATGGGGACGGAGCGCTTATGGGAATGCCCCGAATGCTGTGATGTCGATTCCTCAATCAATCAATCAATCACAAAGGCTTTCGATAAAGTGAGACATGTCGACATGATAAGAATGCTTCAATATCTACAAATTGATGGAAAAGACCTTAGACTTGTAAAAACATATATTGAAACAACAAGCTGCCATCAAATTTCAGAAATATAAGAGATATGGAAGGAATCAACATTTGGGGACATCAATAACATTAGATATGCAGATGATACAGTCATGATTGCAGACAATGATCAGGATCTGTAACATTTAATAGATGAGGTTGTTACACACAGTGAGTAACTAGGATTAGAACTGAATAGTAGGAAGACACAGATTATGGTCGTCACTGGAAAGATGGAAATACCACTATGTTATATAGAAGTAGATTGGCATATTATTAAGCAAGTTAATTGGTGCAATTATCTCGGAACAATCATAACATCTGATGGGAGATGCTTTGAAGAGATTAGAACAAGAATTGCAATTGCAAATGCAGCCTTTGGAAGATTAAAAACATACTGACCAAAAAAGATATCAATTGAAACGAGAAAAAGAGTGTCGATGTACTACATAAAACCTGTACTTTTGTATGCGTGTGAAGCGTGGACAATGAGCAGTCAAGCTGAAAAACATCTGATGGTTGTGGACATGTGGTTTCCGAGGAAAATGCAATGAATATCATGGACAGACAGAAAAACCAATGAAAAAGTCCTTCAAGAAACAAATGAAGATAGTAAACTGATTAGAGACATTAGACGTAGACAGTCAAGCTTTTTTTTTGGGCATGTTATGAGAAGAAATACATTGGAGAACTTGGTGACAACTGGCAAGATCGAAGGGAAGAGACTAAGGGAAAGAACGAGATGTAAAAACCTGGATGGCTTGGCCACGTGGCATGGTCGAGACAGGAACACTGAGCTGAACCACGACTCTTGTGATCGAGTGAGATGGCAAAACATGACCGCCCACGCTTATCGGCATGGCACATGATGGAAGGATGTCAAAGACCCGCGGGTTTCCAGCTATCCGGAACTCCTCAGTGCAAACGGCGTGTTATTTGTGCACAATTTCCAAGCAAGGCTAAACATATTGTATTTGCGACAATAAATATGTAACTTCAAAAACAACTGTCAGACAGTAGTGACGAGAATAGAAAGCAACACTTAAGAATTCTGACAAACATGAAGCGTTTGCCTATTATTAGGATAATCTTTATGAGTCGTAGTTGCTGTTTTAATCTGGCTTCTGTTGCTACGTTTATAAGATCATGTTGTCTTTCTCGGCTGGGCATTCTTCTATAGAAACACATCTCTATGGCCTCAAAGTAATTTCTTATTGACCTGTCCATCATTGTAACTAAACGAGTCAAATTGTCCTAAACATATACTCTTTCTCCATGTCTGGGTCAGGGTGGAGTGACTTATTGGTAGAGCGTCCGTCTCTACCTCAGACAGACCTGCTTTGAGTCATAGTGTGAATCATCATCATATAGTACAGTGTTTCCCAACCAGTGGGGAATTGCCCCTCCCCCAGGGGGGAATTTTAGGGTTAAAGATTATTTCAAGATCGCGTTAATCAAAGAACCGATTACTTGATATTGTTTTTTCCTTCATACTTTACGGTTCTGTACATCTCACCCTTCTAAAATTCAATTTATAAAGTAAGTAGACCCACAAATCACGTTTTATGTGGACGTCTAGACTTGTTTTAGTATGTGCTATTAAATTTAGCTTCCATTATTACGTATATTGTGTAAAAAAAAAGGGGAGGGGGGAGATTTTTAGGTCGGACATACTAACAGGGGGGGGGGGGATGACGTTCTGAAAATATGGTGAAGGGTGGCACGGGCCAAATTTTTAGGTAGGAAATACGAAAAAAGGGGGGGGGTGATGTTCTGAAAATATAGTGAAAGGGGCCACGGACCAAAAAAGGTTGAGAACCACTGATATAGTACGTCCTTTGCAGAACGTCGCTCTCATCACGGACCGCAGAAAAGGCTCTCGATCTCTGGCCATTTCTCCCGCCGCATGTACCTTCATGCCCCAAGGCGTCTGCACTATCGTGTGTCCATCTTCGTGCTGGTTTACCGCGGCCTCTTCGTCCAGGAAACATGCTTTCTTTCTTGTTCTTTCTAAGCCACAATGACGTTATATGTAATCAACGTGTTGAGTTTCCACGTCAAGATACTATTACTGAGCCAGTGTTCTTCGATAATCAGATCTTGCAGAATGTCAGTATTTATCTTCCTCGTGGCCACTATATTCTAAGAATCTTAAAATTCATTCAAGCTATAAGACAGTATCTTCTTCTTTAGTAATTGCGTATAAGAGGGGGAGAGAAAGAGAGAGAGAGAGAGAGAGAGAGAGAGAGAGAGAGAGAGAGAGAGAGAGAGAGAGAGAGAGAGAGAGACAGACAGACAGACAAACAGACAGACAGACAGACAGACAGACAGACAGACAGTTCTGAACAGAAGCTCAAGATCTCATGTCCTACACCGCAAGGTACTATACGCTGTAGATGGCGGTTTTTTTTTGTTTTTTGTTTTTGTTTACAGTGATTGCGAAATTATCCATGACTCACAATACCATATGTATAGTGTGGACATACCATATGTATAGTGTGGATGGTATAAAGTAAACGTAAGTAAAGAACCATTGTATACACCAGAAAAAGCTAACCTTGTGTACAAGGTGTATTTTTAATGACTGTACAGTGTTTGCTCTCCCGATGGTGTTTCCACCTTGTCGTGGTGGGGGAGCTTGAGTTTCTCAATGACCCTGAGAGCTATGCCGGCGGTAGCGTAGCTACCAGCAGGGCCTCCCAAGCCGGACAGGTCAAAGGGTAGAGAAGAGACAAAGAGAAACACCCTGGTCCTCCAGGTTGGGGTTGAAGCGTGGGGTTAACATCCCCACCTTTGTAAAAACCTTTCTTTGTTACGAAACAAATACATGAGCCTCGATATCGGACTGACTTATCTGGACAACGACCTTGGAACGTTAAAGGACTTTTGAGATTTGGAACATGGAATGTACGGACACTATATCGAGCTGGAGCGGCCGAAGAACTAACCCGGGAGCTGGTCGAATATCAAATGGATATAACAGCAATTCAAGAAATAAGGTGGCCAGGAGAGGGTACTTTAGAGCAAAATGGAATGATTATAATATATGGAGGAAACACCCAAAATAAACATGAATTAGGAACAGGATTTGTCATCAAAAAAGAGTTACGGGGGAACGTTTTAAACTTTAAAGCTTTTAATGACAGGATTAGTAAATTACGAATAAAAGGTAAATGGAAAAATATAACGATGATTAATGTACATGCACCTACTGAAGAGAAAGAAGATGATATTAAAGAAGACTTTTATAATGATCTGGAAGATGTCATAGAAGAAACCCCCAAACAGGACATCCTGATTGTGCTGGGAGACTTCAATGCAAAAATAGGTAGAGAGCAAACTAATAAAAAAGTGGCCGGTATGGAAAGCCTACATACAACTTCAAATGATAATGGATAGAGAGTCATCAACCTGGCAGAAGCCAAAGGACTGCAGATTAGCAGTACCAGACTACAAAGAAAGGATATACACAAACAAACTTGGAAATCATGTGACAAGAGAACCTATAATCAAATAGATCATATTTTAATTAACAACAGAAATGCATCAAACATACAGCAAGTCAGAAGTTATAGAGGAGCTGAGTGCCACAGTGACCACTTCCTCGTTGGAGAAAAATTTAAAATAAAACTTAAGAGAGCTTTCTATACTAAATTACAAAGATTACACCCAACATATAACAGAGAAAAACTACAAGACATTACAGTCAAAGAGAAATTTACAGATGAAATAAAATGTAAACTTGAAACTCTGCAAAACCCTTCGGAGGAAAGCGTTGACCAAACTTGGTTGAACATCAAGAATACAATTCAATCTACCGCAGAAGAATGTCTCGGTGTGTTAACCACGCATAGAAAGAACAGATGGTTCAATCAAAAATGTGAAGAAGCAGTCATTAGGAAGAAGAATGCCAGACATGTATGGTTAAATGACATCAATAACATCCAAAAGGAAGAGCATTATAGAAATGAATGTAAAGAGGCTACAAAAATAGTCAGACAGCAGAAGCGAGAATATATGAGTAATATAATCAAAGATATGGAAACTAATCACCAGAAAAATGAATCCAGAAAATTTTTTAAAGAACTGAAGTCAATGAAACGAGGGCACCAACAAAACACATATGGTTTAAAAGACAAAAATGGGAATATGATAAATACCAATGAGGAAATGTGCAACACATGGAAAGAATATTTTATTGAATTACTAAATTGTGAAGCTCCAAGTAACATTTTCCCACAGGAAGAGGTTCTAACATGCGAACCACAAATTGAAGAACCTACATTTGAAGAAATCCTATATGTAATCACACGACTTAAAAACAATAAGGCAACTGGGACTGATGGAATTGCTGCTGAATTTATAAAGGCAGGTGGCCATGCATTACATCTAAAGCTATACGAACTAATAATAAAAATCTGGAGGACAGAAGAATTACCCCATGACTGGAAAGAGTCATTATTGATACCTATCTGTAAGAAAGGAGACAAGTTCCAGTGTGAAAATTATAGAGGAATATCACTACTGTCCACAAGCTATAAGATACTATCCACAGTATTACTAAATAGACTAAAACCATATTCAGAAGACATATTAGGTGACTACCAGGCGGGTTTTAGACAAAACAGATCAACAATAGATCAGATATTTATCTTACGACAAATAGCCGAGAAACATTGGGAATATAAAAGAGATCTCCATAACATTTTTGTGGATTTTAAAAAGGCTTATGATAGTGTCCATAGGAATAGTCTATGGAATGCTATGCAGGAATTTGGAATACCAAGGAAGTTAATCAACATGACCAGACTATGCATGGAAGATACTTATAATATAGTAACATATAAAGGCAGGAAATCAGACCCCTTCCAAATAACATCTGGCTTGAAACAGGGTGATGCACTATCGCCGCTACTCTTCAATCTGGCTCTAGAGAAAGTTGTAAGGAAGATAAAGGAGGAATGTGATATTGGAGGAACATCCAAGCTGCTTGGTTATGCAGATGATATAGATATTATAGGGCAAAGTGAACAAAAGACATTGGAAATATTGACTCACTTAAAGGGAAAAGCCCAACAGATGGGGCTGGTTATCAACCAAGATAAGACAGAATATATGGTAATTTCAAGAGACGGAATGGCTAAAAACTCTGGCCACATACAAATAGATAATATGACCATTAAAAGAACGGAAACATACAAATACCTGGGTACAATCTTCAACTGCTCCAACATAATAAGGGAAGAAATACAAACTAGAATCAACTCTGGAAATAAGATATACTATGCACTACAACATCTACTAAAATCAAAGGCGCTATCTCGTAACACCAAAATCACAATATACAAAACACTGATCAGACCAGTTGTGCTGTATGGCTCTGAAACCTGGAGTACAACGAAAGAAGACGAAGCCTTGTTACAAACCTTTGAGAACAAAATTTTAAGACGCATCTTTGGACCCATTAGGGATACACAAAGTGGAGAGTGGAAAAGAAGAAGTAACAAAGACATTTATGATCTGTTTAAGTCCCCGCTAATCACTGGTATCATGAAGGCTAATAGACTACAATGGCTGGGGCGTATAGAAAGAATGGAAGATAATAGGGAAACAAAACTCGCTTACACTCAGGAAATAAATGACCGTAGACCCCGAGGTAGACCAAGAAGACGGTGGAGAGATAATACATGTACAGACCTACAAGCACTTGGAATCAACGACTGGCAAGAGAAGGTCCACCAGAGAGACGAATGGAGACGGATTGTATTTGCAGCACAGAACCTCAATGGCTCGGAAAGCTGAAGAAGAAGAAGAAGAAAAAGTACAGTGTTTGAATTAGGAGAAACCTGAAATAGGAGAAGAATAATGTGGGTTTGGAGAAGGCAAGGGTACAGTAAATACTGTGTACTGAGATTGTTTGATTGATTTATTGATTTAGGAATCGACATCACAGCATTCGGGGCATTCCCATAAGCGCTCCGTCCCCATCCTCAGCAGCCAGCGAAGAGTTCCAACACCAATCGTACCAGTAGCAATCTGATTATATGTCCGTCTCGCCTTTCCTCTGAGCGTTGAGCGTCGGCCAGATCCCCTCGTCACTCCTCGCTGTCTCATTCTTGCCAGACCATGGTAATCCATTTGCTCCTCCGAGGTGTACGCGTGCTCCCACAAAGCCGCAACCACGTCTGCCTTTTCATGTATCAATACTCCACCAAGTTCTGCAGAGCCAGCCAATCTGTCCGCCTGTTCATTTCCCAGCACACCAGCATGCCCCGGGAGAAAAGATCCAGGCGATACTTATCACCCGTGACCTCCGAAGCGGAGCAAGCCACTCCGCACGAAGCCTGCCGTCCTCACCCTCGCTTTCTGAGTCAGTTACAATCACGATGTATGTGTGTGTGTCGTATTCTCCATCCAGCGGAGAGCTGCAGTGACTGCCTCCACCTCCATTCTTAAGCTGGATGTTGTGGTATCATATGCCAGGCTCTCCTGCACCAAATATCGACCATTAGCTTTGGCTGTGTACTGATAACAGTAATTGGACGTTCTATAGAAGTAAACAAAGAGCTACACCTTTGCTTTATTGACTACTTAAAGGATTTCGATAAAGTTAGACGTGTCGACATGATAAGGATGCTTGAAAATCTACAAATTGATGGAAAAGACCTTAGACTTGTAAGAAACATATATTGGAAACAACTAACTGCCATAAGAATTGATAATGAAGTAGGTAAATATCAGCCTATTAAGAGAGGTGTGAGTCAGGGATGTGTAATGTCTCCAGATCATGTTTCCCTGTACGGTGAAAATATTTTCAGAATTGTAGAATATATGGAAGGAATCAACATTGGAGGACGATACATCAATAACATTAGATATGCAGATGATACAGTCTTGATTGCAGACAATGAACAGGACTTGCGCAATGTAGTAGCTTGCTTCCTGTGAACTCAAGCTTGGTCTATACACGTGCTACTACTAGTAAGTGTATTGAACTGAGTTTTGCGTCTGGATTAGATGTCCCTATTGCCAATGTCCCTCGCCATCAGTCAAACCCACCCCAACTTATGAGGTACTTGTAATTTACGTCCCCCAGTCAAGGAGGACAAGTCAACATTTTAGTCCAACTGACCGGTGTAGGGGTTGAACCCGTTACCTCGGCATCAGCACACCGGCAGGTTAAGAGCGAGCGCTCCTATCTATTCGCCCATGCTTACCTACATGGCATGACATATGGTCCATCATCATCGTGTGCCTTGCGGAATGGCTGGGGGGACATCGTGCTTCTCCACATGTTGCGATCTTCTCCGGCGTGTATCAATTCGTGAGTTAACTCCCTTCCGTGCCGTGGCACAATTTAAAGGTTAGCTGCATTTTCTTTACGGGGCGTCGGAGTCGACCCCAGCAATTTTTGGCTATTTCTGATTTATTGGCAAGTTAACGTTCAGTAGCTTGCAATTGCTTTCTGAAATACCGGCCCTCATACCATTGTATAAATACCCACACAAGGTGGTCTGCTGCCAAATCGCCCGCAGCTGTGTTTCGAATGCGGTATGCGTGATTACAAATTCCCTCCGTAACCCCTTAGCCACAGATCCGGTGGTGACACAAGACTGTCAAGAATTTCCTCTCAGTGTCTTCCTTCATCTTTCGTTCATAGGATTATAATTTCATAGTTAAGAGGCAAGCATGCTAGCACTTCTGGTACCCGCATCACCTAGAATTGCTTGTATTTAAGATAATTCCTAGAAATTTATGGAAAGGTAATGAAAGGTAATGCGATAAAGGCAGAAATTGGCCATAGCACATCATTTTACTGGAGACTAGAATATATGGAGCTAGCGCGTGCGTGTAATGGTTAGGACGTTACTCTGACCATGGTATGAGGACCCTATTAGAGCTCTCGGCGGCAGCTAGAAGAGGAAAAGACTTCAGGAGACTAAGACGTTCGCTGCGGGAGAAAAACACCTAATCTTCCGTGGACTCAAGTCTGCAAAATGGGATAATCCTTCATCCATCATGTGCCATGCCGATAAGCATGGGCGGTCATGTTTTGCCATCTCACTCGATCACTAGAGTCGTGGATCAGCTTCGTGTGTCTGTCTCGACCAAGCCACGTGGCCAAGACATCCAGGTATTTACTTCTCGGTCTTCGCCTTTGTCTCTTCCCTTCGATCTTGCCAATTGTCATCAAGTTCTCTAATTCATTTCTTCTCTTAACATGTCCAAAAAACTTCTGATTTTCGATGAGACCGCACAACATAATTTTCTTGGCATCTGTAAAGAAAGTAGCTTACCTTTGCTTTCCTTCTTAACAGTGACCATACTAGTCAATGACCGTGGCTAGTGTCTCCTCAAAATAGAGATCATCTGCCTACCGTCGTGAAGCTGGAAACCATAACCTACAACTATCTGTCGCCCGCTCTTCAGCTTCATCCACCACCTGCACTAATGGCTTCACGTAACCCTGACCGGGAAGCTCAACCAGTACTCCACCTTGCCCAAGACTGTCCTGTGGGCTAGCGGAGGGAAGGAAGCACCTTACTTCTCCTGTGATAGAGGATACCCCCTACCCCGCCACCCATGATGATCCTAATGGGCCACATATCCAGAGCAGATTCCTGCCACGGGATTTCTATTTTATTTTATTTTTTTATTTACAAAATTATGAGAGTGGAACAGCATTAGCTGCAGTGGTTAGGGCTTTTGCTTGCCAACCTATTAGACATATGGTCGAGTCCATTTCTATAATAAGATTTATTTGGCTGTTTGAGCTTTTCTATGCAAATTTACGTTCTGTAGTTTGCCATTTATTCCTGAACGACCGACGTTCAAACCGTTCTTTAAAATGAACAGAAACGGTTTGATTGCAGTTAAATTTGAACCCAGTTTGCGGCATTGTGACACTAGTTCGCTACCCCTTCGCCACAAACGCAAGCTTATATGTTTACATTCAATTATAACCGATTTCTTGCCGAAATACCATAAGAAAGAAACCAATTTTCACAAAGTACGTCTCGAAACTTAAATCTTTCAAGAAAACTTTCAGCGTAAACATCAGACAAAAGCTGTTACTGTCTTCAAATTATTTTCAAAAGTGTTAAGAGTTGTTACTAACATACTTGTGTGAAGTTGTCAAACATGGGAAAATTACATTGGCGGTGAAAATAATGAGACGAATGTCTTGTTTTTACATAAAAGTACGACAGAAATGTCTGAGGATATGTCTTGGTATAAGTTAGTAGAATGCAATCATGGTCAGTTATTTGTTAAAACTCAGCCTGGTGGATTTGTTATTCAATACATTTTAATAATACGATTACTATGTTAGGAGCATTGTAATGTAGAAGTGTACTTTGAAAGTTACCTACCTCAGTACATACATACAGATCTAACTACCCATATACACATACTACGCAAACACTTGTCTATCTATACAAATATTTACTTACACAAACACACTATATATCTACCTTCCTACATAATTACCTACCTTCCTATCAGGCTACTTGCCTGCTTGCCTGCCTACACACACACACACACACACACACACAAACACACACACACACACACAGACAGATATACACGCAAACTCATTCATACATACAAACATACAAACATACACACATACATACCCACAGACAGACCGACCGAACGACCGACAAACTGACCGCCAGCCCGCGACCGACTGACTTATCTACCTACCTCCCTACCTGCCTGCCTATCTACCTACAAACATACGGACAGACAGGCAAATCCGTCACTCGAGTAAGCAAAAATGTTGAAGAGATCCTTTCTCACGTCTTATGGCCTCTTTGCTATATAACCCCGAGATGTTATTGATCATTCGACACTCAATAAGCGATGTGCTCTATTTCACACAGACCATCTTTATTTTCCAGAACATCTTATGCTACTCATATTAGGTAGGCTTGAACACATCTGAATATATTACATCATCGCCCCGAGCATGATTAGGAAACATGACGTCACTTAGGTAACAGAGAATGGAACCAATAACATACCTGTTATGTTGAAGTGAAAACTGTCCGTGTCCGACATGACTGAAGTCCACTGTATCTGAGCTAGCAACTTCTACTGTAGATGTTTCTGAAAGCCACACTGATGACTCACGAGCTGTCTCGCTGGTCTACTTTTCAAGCAGCTTTATGACCGTCGTATGGCATTGCTTTCCAAGAATACATTACAGCCAGACTGTCACTCCCTTTGAAGGGCACAACTGCCTTTGAAATGTCTTGGCTGTGTTTTCGTCAGATTTCTTATATATTAGATATATATGTTCGCATATATGTGATTTGACGTTAAATCGCCGATTCTGTGTGGATAAGAAACATGCAGAGTAAGATTATTACTAATAAACTACAAGCGTTCATTTAATGATGCCTGAGCAACAAAGAAAGATTACAATGGTGTGACGGAACTACCAATTTGGAGTTGAGGAGAGAACTAATAATGCATCAATGAATCCAGAGGTCAAGGAAATACACTTAAGGAGGCTAGGGCATGCATTGGAAGGCGAGAGAATAATACAACTAGAAAGTTGTTGATCTGGAATTAACAGAGGACATGAAATGGAGATAGACCTAAAAACACATGGAGACGAGAAGTAGAGAAAGAGAGATATGAATAACATGAGGGGGGGGGGGGGGGGGGGCATGGACGGAGCAGCATGGAATAGCAAGGATAGAAGGATAGAACTGCGTGGCTTAGCTGAGGGCATGACACAATGGGCAAACACACGGAAAAATAAGAAAAGAAGGAAGTGTGTATTTATGTGTGTATGTATATGTGCAAGTTGATAGGTAGGCAAGTATGCAGATATTCAAGCAGGTAGGCAGTTCGACAGGCAGACAAGCAGGTAAGTAGATAGGTAGGTAGATAGGTAGGTAGGTAGGTAGGTAGGTAGGTAGGTAGGTAGGTGGGTGGGTAGGTAGGTAGGTAGGTAGGTCGATATGTAGGTCGGTCGGACGGTCGTTCGTTCGGTCGGTCGGTCGGTAGGTAAGTGGGTAGGTAGGTAGGTAGGTAGGTAGGTAGATAAACAAACCTTATAATGATTCCATTACAAGCAGCTACAACTCTAAAACTAAATTTTCAATATAACCATACATTGGTGCATACTGTCCCTTTTATAATAACCCTCACTTCACAACAAGTCAACAGTGGCAACGACTTACGTATTTGCATTAAACTTCGGCAGATGTGGGGTTTCGATACGTCTGCTAGAATCGTAAGTTTGTTAACCTATTGTATCTCAGGCTTGTAATTGCGTGCAAGGTCATAGGAAAGCCAAAGTGAAATATGTGACTCAACATAGTGATATTAACCAGAGCGGAAGACAACAAGAAGTAAACAATGAAGTCATTGCCTCCCTTTCTGGAGATAATGACAGCTGTACTATGATTTCAGGTGCACGGTGACTAATTCGGTGGCTCGGCGGCACATTTGCTCCGGTTCAATCTCCTGTATTTGATGAGCTGTCTTTCTAGCGTTATCCAGGCTCTGGAGTTGATCCAGTTATTATAATAAGCAGAAGATGATTCTCTAGGTTGGTATGATCGTATCGAGTGCTGTTCTCTTACGACTATGGGGCTTGTACCAACAGTGTCTCTAAAGACACCATTTAACTCTTAAAGAATGAGCCGATATTTCCAAGAATTCATATGAGTTGCTAGTATATATGAACAGTAACACGTACAACTAACGCAATTGCAAACTCAATCAATCAGGTGCCATTTCCACATTGCAGGTTGGCCGCAATGGATCTCCAACACTGTCTGTCTCTCGATCTGACTGTTCATTCTGTCAAATCGCTGTTCGTCCATCTCTTAATGTTATCCTCCCACTTATCTTTACATGTGGCCGAAATAGTTCACCTGCCTCTTTATTATTTATTTCATCAACTCTCTTTTCATTCTCAGTTTTTCTAGAACCTCTGTATTTTATTGTTTTTGTTTCCATGAACTACGACGTGTTCTTCTGTATATCCACATCCCCAAGGCCTCTATTCGACTTTAATTGCCTGTTCATTATCCAGACTTCTTCGCCACATAGTATTGTTGAATATACATAACATTTGACAATTCTAGTTTTTTTTGTGTGTGTTTTTTTCTTGTTTTTTATGCGTTGTTAATCTCTCTTTATGGTAATACTGATTTCATGCTGTTGAAAGCATTTTTTGCCATTCCTATGTTTGTTTTGATTGCTATTTCACTTTTACTGTCATCTGTTATTAGAAGATCAGGAGCCATGGAATGCGATCAACATAGAACAATTAGTATAATGAGCCACATCACAAAGATTCTGCTGAGAATTATCATGCAAAGAGTTAGGAAGAAACTACAACCCGAAATAGGAGAAGGACAATGTGGGTTTGTAGAAGGCAAGGGTACAGTAAATGCTGTGTATTTACTGAGAACAGTAATTGAGCGTTCTATAGAAGTAAACAAAGATCTATATCTTTGCTTTATTGACTACACAAAGGCTTTCGATAAAGTGAGACATGTCGACATGATAAGGATGCTTGAAGATCTACAAATTGATCGAAAAGACCTTAGACTTGTAAAAAACATATATTGGAAACAACAATCTGCCATCAGAATTGATAACGATGTAGGTCAATATCAGCCTATTAAAAGAGGTGTGAGACATGGATGTCTCCAGATCTTTTTTCCCTGTACAGTGAAAATATATTTAGAAATATAGATGATATTGAAGGAATCAACATTAGGGGGACGATACATCGAACGAACGAACGAACGAACAGACTTTATTTTCAAAGGGTAACAAATTGGGCACTCACAATAACATTAGATATGCAGATGATACAGTCTTGATTGCAGACAATGAACAGGACCTGCAAAATTTAGTAGATGATGTTGTTGCACACAGTGAACAACTAGGGTTAGAACTGAATATTAAGAAGGCACAGATTATGGTCGTCACTGGGAAGAGGGAAATACCACAATGTGATATACGAGTATATGGACATATTCTTAAACAAGTGAATCGATACTGTTATCTAGGCACAGTCATAACATCTGATGGGAGATGCCTTGAAGACATTAGAACAAGAATTTCCATTGCGAAGTTAGCCTTTTGCAAGATGAAAAACATACTGACCAATAAAAAGATATCAATTGAAACGAGAAAAAGAGTGTTGAGATGCTACATAAAACCTATACTTTTGTATGGATGTGAAGCGTGGACAATAAGCAGTCAAGCTGAAAAACAGCTAATGACTGTAGAAATGTGGTTTCTGAGGAAAATGCAAAGAATACTATGGGCAGATAGAAAAACCAACGAACAAGTCCTTCTAAGAAACAAATGAAGCTCGTAAACTTATTAGAGTTATTAGACGTAGACAGTCAAAGTTTTTTGGGCATGTTATGAGAAGAAATGAATTGGAAAACTTGGTGACAACTGGCAAGATCGAAGGGAAGAGACCAAGGGGAAGACCTAGAAGCAAATACCTGGATGGCTTAGCCACATGGCATGGTCGAGACAGGAACACAGAGCTGATCCACGACTCTGGTGATCGAGTGAGATGGCAGAACATGACCGCCCACGCTTACCGGCATGGCACATGATGGATAGATGGTTATTACAAGTCCAAGATAGGAGAGACATGTTACTTGATATAGTATCTCCCCGTTTACTGTGATATTCATTGATGGCCTCTCCTTTCCACTGCTAATTATCATAATTAATAGTTATTATAGGACCGGCTGACCGAGTGGCTACGCTGGTTTCTTCTTCGGGAGTCCCAGATTCAAATCCTCTGTAAGGTATGGATTTTGATTCTGTAGGAAGCAAAGAAAATTCCTAACATGCATAATTCGCGGCGACTGCACTAGCGAGGCGGCCTTAATTTCTTATTCTCAACTCCCCCCCCCCCCCCCGCCCCCCCCCCCGCCCCCCGCCCCCTCCCACCTCTCCGCCCTACACTGCAAGGCACTATACGCAGTATATGACATATTTTTTTTTTAAATAGTGAATGTAAATTTATCATAGTTAATAGCAAACTGATGGACGTTACATTGCCTAGTAAACCAGAAAAAGGGAATAAATGCTGCTGGGTTTATTGCGACGTCCTGTAAAATAACAAGCAACTAACATTTTTGGGGGGTATTTTAACTTGTATTTTGAGGGAGATGGTTTGAAGAATGTCTATAAACTAAGGCTCGTTGACGAAACAATAACTGATAAAACAATATATTTAAGGATGCATACGTTTGGATGTAAATGCGGTTCCAGAAAGAAGGACGAATCCGACCTGTTTTACTGTTTACAACCAGCCTGTTACGTGCATCATCATCGTCGACAGTAGAATGAGCCAGAGCATCCTTCGGATTGTCCGGAATTCGATTATGTCGAATCTTTTCTTTTTTTTTTAAGCGTCAAGAACATATACGTTCCTCTTTTATAATTTTCTGGCAGAAGTTTAAAAAACTTCCCGTCATATGTGCACCTTTCCTCCCATAGATCACACTAGTAGAATTTCAGTACAATGCACGAACTCCGTAACACCTCAAATATCCAGATATGTGTATAGTAGAATTACACATGCGCATGCTATACATTTCTGTGGCTAGATTTTCTCATTTGCAAATGTTGACTGGGCAGTGGCCTGTTCGGCCTGCTATTTTAGATCTTCAAATGTTAAGGGAGTTTGAATGTATGCACGGGTCGCAGCCCTTGTCGGAGGAGGCTATGCGCCAAATCCACTTTCCCAGGATTAGGGCGGATTATCACTTATTTTCTTATCTTGTAATAATTTAAACAGTCAGCACGGTATTCGAAGTACACGTGTTCATGCAGGAAAGTGCTCTCGTCATTTGGAGGTGACAGGTTCGAATCCCGGTCGGTAACTACAGCTTTCAATTTTTACGAGGGGGATTCAAAAGAAACACTTTTTTTCAATTGTAATGTGACTATATTCTTTAAAAAAGTACAGAACAAATGTATAAATTTTTCGATGTAGTCACCATTGCGTTCAATGCAAGTCCCCCAGAACCGATAAAGTGTTAGATTCCTGTAGAAAAGAAAAGCTCTTAGTCGCGTGCGTAACCAATCATGCACCACCTGCTGTGCCTCTTTATCCGACCGAAAAGATTTAAAACTTCCTACTCCCCTCATACATTTCCTGATCTGACATGCATGCATCACTATACTGGACCTTCATTCGCCGATGAGTTTGTATAGGTTTCACAAAGCTGTTCCTCTTTGGTGCATGTCGAAAGAGGGGTGGTCATTTTATGATGTCACAGTGTTCGTCTGCACCGTGATGTCACGCGCTTAACATACTTGACATCTTTAACAACAATATTGACAGGTCACACGACAATGCAATGGTTATTGTAATTTCTATCACACTTTTATGGTTTTGATGTAAAGCCCCCTCGTATGTTAGCTTGTGCGTTCTCTAGTCTCTACTTCTTTCCCCTGCTTCTATGACCGCTAAACAATACATGTATGCTTAGTTATGAACCGACCGACGAGCCTAGTCTCTTTGAGACAGAGGCAGACGCCGTAACGTGATATCTACTCCCATACCCATAAACTCTAACCTCTCTCCCCCCCCCCTCCCCCAAGCCTTAAACTCAAACAGCTCTGTGGAGTGACAAACATCATGCACAAAATATGTGGGAATTCTCACGTCGTTCAAGAGACAAGTTCTTCAACCTTCGCTACGAGGACCAATACTTGAGAAACTGGTTTCGATTTTGATGTCCTGATGTTACAAGAACTGAATACAAACACTTTTAAGTGCCCTGGCTATACATGTTATATTAACCCAATAGGGCAGGGAAGACATGGACATGCTCTGGTGGTCAAGGATGGTTTACAGCATTCGATACTGGATATGAGTGGGTGGGGGTCAGGAGAGTAAAGAGGTGCAGGGAATGCGGATAAAGATCAGCCGATACGGCTGGAACCTGATAAATATATATGTAAGTGGGGAATCTTGCATAAGCAGAGAGAGTTTGGACTGGTTGAAAGGTTCAGTGGATACCCCTGGCACCAGGTATCTGATATGTGGTGACTTCAATGCCCGCGCCAAGGAATGGGACAGGTCGGGAGAGACCAGACAGGGTACTGCTCTTGCTGAGGCCTTGCTTGAGACCGATGTTGTATGTCTAAATGGCGGGACACCCACTAAGTGTGGGCCCTGACACGGCCATCGACCTGACACTTGTATCCCAAGAGGCGGCATCAGACATGAAATGGAGTGTCCTAGGAGACCATGGAAGTGACCACCTCCCCTGTTCTGTACTGATACCTAAGTCCAGAAAGATTAGAAAGATTATTGAATCTTTCATGAATAAGATATAAGAGTAAATGATTACTATCATATGGCATTATTTACTTACATTCGTATATAGTAATAGAATTGATTTCATTAAATTATGGTTTATTAATTTAAAGGAAGGAGTTCCGTAGATGGATATTATTCATTATTTTAGTAATTAATTAGTTAGTATTAGATTAGTTATACAGATAATGAACGTGAAGGTAAATAATATTAAGAAATAATAGTATAAAATATAAAAAGAAGAAGAATATATACGTTAGTGATGAATGTTATGAAAACTACAACATTTTGAGTATGATAGTGGTACGTAAGTCGGACTGGAGCGGTCACTGACATGAAATTGTCTCAAGCTTAGTAACTGCAACTATGTTCATTGGCAACACGTTAAATCGACAATGACAGCGCTCAAAGAGGAGAGACATCGCATACCAGACTATCCCTATTGCGATAGCTTGCAGTGACAACGTATAGAGCGGGGTCCAGTCATGGTCGGTGGGAGAAGTTTAAAACCGGTATGGATGACCGACAAAATCTTCAGAGGCCTGGGACGAGTGATTTTTACAAATAGTCTATGAATTTTGACAGATGAAATTGAGCGATGGTCAATTTAGTATGGCCACAATGGACGCTGCCTACCGACAACATGTTAATTGTTTGAATGAATAGTACAGCACATATGTGGAACTAAGATGTTGATTTTGAAAGCTCATAATATAAAATTGTTAACTTAATTGTAGATATTTGATTTCATGTTAAAAAGAAGATTCAGAGTAAAGTAACTGAATAAAAAGTTATCAAGTAGTAGCAAACTCTAGTTAGAATTAGAAATAGTTATTTGGTATTTAGAACAAGACGATAACTAATTCTTGTCATTTCAGAATTACAAGAAGAAATACAGACAAGTACCTTAACCAGCGGAGCAGTTACATAGATATCTAGATCATAATTAAGTAATATGAAAAGATTAAAGGTTTGGTAAATGTACACCAGTAACAGCAAATTTGAAAAAAAAATAATTGGTGCTCAATTTGTTTTCTCGGCCGGCCAGTGTAATGCCATGGGTCGAATTGTAGCTCATACAATAGTGACGAAACGTCACCCAGAAGGACGTGACAATCGTGGATGGTGACCCACGTGGTGAGCGAGATTATCACCGGAGCGAACACACGTGATCGCCAAGGTGACAAAGGCATTGAGATTCATTCGAGTCGTGGGTGTTAGCGTGATCGGACGCACCACGATATCGAAACGGTTATGGCCATAGAATGCGCCTACCATGTTATTACTTGTGTAGATATGGTTAGATTGTAATTTAGTGTCGTGTATTTCTGTGCGCAAATGTTGAGTCTACATTGTGTATTCGATTCAGGAATAAATCGAAGAAATTCGCACTTGTGTAGCGTTTTAAACGAGGTGTAAAGTTGAGGATCCGCAGAAAGAAGAGTTTAACAAAAACAAGCGGCCAGGGGATGACTGAATGGAGATGATACCTCTAGAAAGTTCGCCACCCAATCAGAGAGAAGATTATTCATCAGGACCTATAAATGGGTATTCTGACATGTAATACTCGTCATTCGAAAGACATCTATGTCGAATGTAACTGTCAGTCACTCCCTGGCATTAGGGCTATAAGAGCTCGCAGGGCATTCAGTTATGATTGCGACTACTTTTCGCGCTTGGGGCACCTTAGATCACAGGGAATATCTAAACCAATAAGAAGACTTTTCACCCAAACACCACGGTGGAGAATTCATGAAGGGAAAAGAGGGCGGCCAAAAGGAATTGGCAGAGTGTGCGGAGAGCAACCAATTCAGTTGACAAAGAATTGGAAGAGACTGAAAGATATTTTTTTTTAAATGTAAAGGTGCAGGATTTTAAATTCCAGGTAGCAGAGGCAAAAATGGATTAAGATGGAACAGTTTATCAATGAAGTCGGG
Source organism: Cepaea nemoralis (assembly GCA_014155875.1). Taxonomy (NCBI): domain Eukaryota; kingdom Metazoa; phylum Mollusca; class Gastropoda; order Stylommatophora; family Helicidae; genus Cepaea; species Cepaea nemoralis. The sequence continues at coordinate 100,549 of JACEFZ010028505.1, read as the reverse complement.
AGGGATGTGACACTGGGAAAATTCTGGAGGCTGCACCGGCAGATGAAGAGACAGGCGATGCCTGGTACACATGGTACCGTTTATGATGATAACAACCGACTTATTACAACTGACAAGGACAAAGGGGAGGGTTTCTTGCATGATTTTTAAAACAGACGGATCAGCAAGATAAAGCTATTAGAGATAACGTCAGAGAAGCCTTGTTACGGGTCACTAGGAATGAGGACTATGAGATTAAGGTGGAGGATATTGACTGGTACTGAAGCGGGCTAAAGACACAGCGCCAGGTTCGGATGGTGTGAAGTACTCCCATATGAGTAACATAAATGATGGGGACTTGGAGAAGATGGCTCTTTGTTTCAACCTAAGCATTAATACGGCGGAAATACCCCACGATTGGCTGCATAGCTACCTGGTCCCACTCCCAAAGCCAGGTAAGGTTCACTCCAGACTTAATGGATACCGAATCATAACCCTGCAAAACACGTATGGCAAAGCCCTCGAAAAGATAACAGCACGCAGGCTCCAGCGACATTTGGAAAGTCGTAATCTGCTTCCCAAAGGGCTCGGGAGTTATCGGTAAGGACACCTGGGCCAATGCTGCAACTTTTGCATTTAATGCCTTCGAGGGCTTCCAGGATAAACAAAAGATAGTAGTGATAGCTCTTGACCTGGAGGATGCGTATAACAGGGTCAGGTATGATCGGTTGATATACACACTGTTGGACATGGAGGTTTGCCCTTGCCTTGTTTGATGGGTTGCGGTGGTCCTTGATGAGCGTAAGGTTGCACTGCGCATAGGTACTGGACTTCTGACCCTTGTACTAGTACACCTTGGTTGCTACAGAGATCTGCCTTGTCCCCAGTGCTCTTTAATGTCTTTTTTTTCGCATATCCTTTACAGGACATCGCTGTCAACATCAACATCTTTCAGCTGATTGTTCATTTCTTGGCAAGATTACGCTCAGTAGTTTGCCATTGCTTTCTGAGCGACCGACTCAATACCCCGTAAGTTACCGACGTAGAGAGAACCGCTACCAATTCTCGCGCAACGTCACGTTACTGATGAGAGTATACGAGATTACGGAGAAAGTCGTGTAACCTTTAGACCAGAGAGACCTACCTTTAATGTCTACACCAGCAAAATCGCAGCTATTGAGACACCATGTGTGGGTAGAATCTTGACATTTGCAGATGATGTGCTGGTGTACAGACAGGGGAGAAACAGGGTCAGTTTAGCGAAAGACTTACAGGTGGCAGTAAACAGGGTAGCGGAGTGGTGCAGGGACGCAGGAGCCGTTATAAACCCAGACAAGGCATCGGCTGTGTCGTACTCCCTGGATACCCTAATCGTCAAGGCAGATGTCCCAGGTATTATGTTGAATGGCTGTCCTCTTAGTCGAGAGAGTAAATTGAAGTACTTGGGTATCACCTTTGATAAGTGTTTGTCTTTTAAGGATCATGTGGAAGCTTTGGTTGTGAAGGCTGGTAGGGGACTAAATGCATTGAGGGCTATGACAGCAACCGGGTTAGAGAAAAGGATGCTGAAAAGGGCTCTTTCAGCAGTTAATAATTTCTGTCACTGAGTATTTGTTTGGGGTTGCTGACAGTATCAAAGAGCCATCTTAAAAGGTTGGAGCGCATACAAAATGCTGCCATACGGGTAATCCTGGAGTTCACAAAGGACACACCAATTATATGCATGAGGCATATCCTGGAGCTACCAACAATGACGGATAGGCATAAGGTCCTTCAGGCTAAATGGTACCTGAGAGTTATTGCAGATAGGGATCGCCCGCTGCATGCAGCCATGGATATAGTCAAAGGTCAGAGACTAAGACGAGGCAGGTCCTGGATGGCACAGGCGGAGCTTTCTATACGTCAGGTGTGTGATCTAGAAACCATCAATCGTGAAAGAGAGTGGGTTGAAGTTCCGGATGACATGACGGACTGGCACAATGTAATAATAACACTGGGTCGTGAGTGCAGAGAATGGGCAGCGGGCCGCACTGAGTTTGAAGTGCAACAGCTGATCCAGAGTAACACACATCAAGGTGACATAGTCATCTACACCGATGGGTCAGTGGTGAGAAACAGACGTAGTGACTGGGGTTTTATTGCAAAGGCTAATGGGCGAATCGTGAAAAAGGAGAGTCTGGCATATGAGACCACGACCTCCAGCATGATAATGGAGGTGAGGGGGAGTGAAAGCGGCATTCTGTTGGCTGGAGGAGACTACTGCAACAAACATTGTATTCATTACAGATTCAAAGAGTATGCTTAGTAAGGTGGAAAAAGGAATGTTTCGTGTGGAATAGCTATCGTCGCTTCAGAGGTCACAGACTGTGAGAATTGTATGGATATTTTGCCCTGGCCATGCGGGGTTGCATGAGAATGAACAGGCTGATAGGCTAGCAGGGAATGCACCTCTTGGTGGTAGATTGCCTATGGACAAGTGGGGGGGGGGGATGTCGTGCGCTAGTGGGACCAGATGGAGAAGGCGGAGGAACAGATTGAGAACCAATATGTGGAAAGAAGAGATTGCGGGGGATCGGCACGGATTCTGGAAGAATCTCAAAACTGAGAGGGAAGACACGGAGGACTTTTAATCAAATAGCGGTGGGAACGATTTCTAGTATGACTCTTAGCTGGTTGTTGAACATAGGGGACGGAGCACGTTTGGGAATGTCCTGAGTGCAGTGATGTCGGTTCTTACCTCAACTCAGCTCAACAACTCAGCACAACAGGAATTGTTTTCAGTTGATATAGTATGAAGCAATAAAAGTCAGACGCATCGAGAAAATCAAAGAACCCATAAACTGACAACTAAAACGTTGACGCACTGCCCTTAAGAATGAACATGGCTTCAGACAATAGCACCGGAATATGACACCAGTCTTTAACTCCTGCGGTGACAATGACCTTTAGCTAAATGGGACCACAGATCACGCTGTGTTTATGTCAAGACAAGACTCGGCTGTAATAGATAGGTTTTGTGACTACCAGGTCAGTAGACAAGCGTTATTGCCTTATATTATTGCAATATATCACATTTCATTGACATATGCCCCAACAACAAGCAGTAATGATGAAGAAATACAACACCTATATGATGAAGTGAAATAGCGATGTCTCAAATTAGATCACTAGATATAAAACTACTGCTAGGAGATTTTAATGCAAAAGTGGGAATGGGAAAAAATGTGGATGTAGTGGGAAATTATGGTTTAGGTACAAGAAATCAAAGAGGAGAGCAACTAATAGAATGGGCACATTTTATCATAATTGGAAAAAAACTGGTATACATATAAAAGATATGGAAGCAATCAACATTGGGAGACGATGCATCAATAACATTAGATATGCAAATGATACAGTCTTGATTGCAGACAATGAACAGGATCTGCAACATTTAGTACATGCGGTTGTTGCACATAGTGAACAGCTAGGGTTAGAATTGAATTGTAAGTAGACAAAGTTTATGGTCGTCACTAGGAAGAAGAAAATAACACAATCTGATATAGAAGTAAATGGGCATATTCTTAAACAAGTGAATCGGTACAGTTATCTCGGAACAGTCATAACGTCTGATAGGAGATGCCTTGCAGAAATTAGAATAAGAATTGCCATTGCGAAGATAGCCTTTTGCAAGATGAAAATCATACTGGCCAATAAAAAGATATCAATTGAAACGAGAAAACGAGTGTTGCAGTGCTAAATAGGACCATACTTTTGTATGGATGTGAAGCGTGAACAATGAGCAGACATGCTGAAAAACATTTGATGGCTGTGGAAATGTGGTTTCTGAGGAAAATGCAAAGAAACCATGGACAGACAGAAAAACCAAAGAACAAGTCCTTAAAGAAACAAATGAAGATCGTAAACTGATTAGAGACATTAGCCTAGACAGTCAAAATTTGTTGGGCATGTGATGAGAAGAAAAGAATTGGAGAACTTGGTGACAATTGGCAAGATTGAAGGGAAGACCGAGAAGTAAATACCTGGATGGCTTGGCCGCATGGCATGGTCGAGATAGAAATACGCAGCTGATCCACGACTCTGGTGATCGAGTGAGATGGCAAAACATGATCGCCCAAGCTTATCGGCTTGGCACACGATGAATGGATGGTTTAAATATCATAAAAGAAAAGTTTACACATGGAAAAGCCCTAATACTAAAATAATCAACCACACTGACTATATACTTATTAATACAAGATTTAGAAATGCGTTAATAAATGTTAAGAAAGTGCCTAGTGCTAACTGTAGTACTGATTACGTCATCATCATCAAGTGCCGTGCCGGCTGGCGTAGGCGTTCATGGCTCTCCACAGATCTCGGTCTTTGGTGTTCTGGATCAACTCTGCTGATGATATTCCTTCATGCCACCATCTCAATCCGTCCAGCATCATTTCTCTTGGTCTGCCTCTGCCTCTCTTCGCCTCTATATTTCCAGTTGTCACGATGTTCTCCAATGCCTCTCTTCTCATCACATGACCAAAGAAAGCTGTTTGTCTCTTTCTTATTGTTGTATATAGTGTTCTAGTTTCATTAGCCTAGTTCAGGCAATCGTTGTTAGTTACTCTGGCAGTCCAAGGAATTTGCAACAATCGTCTTAAAAACACCTCTGTTGCTTCTAAGTTCTTCCTAATTTGTTCATTTACATTCCAAGATTCGCTGCCAATACAGCGAAACTGGTTCTACATAGCATTTTAGCACTCTCTTTCTTAAATTCATTGATAGCGACTTATTGCATAAGATACTCTTCATTTTCAGAAATGAGGCTTTTGCCTGCCCTATTCTGCTCTTAATCTCTGTTGTACATCTTCCATCTGATGTTATAAGTGCCCCTTGGTATTTAAAATTATCCACTTGGTTGAGAATTTCCCCCTCTATTTCTATGTCACATTTTGGTGTCCCCATTTTCTTTGATGTCACCATTGTTACTGTTTTCTTAATATTCAAGGAGTGTCCTTTCTGTGCACTCTCTGATACTACAATGTCCAACAATTGTTGTAGGTCTGTTGCATTATCCGCCACCAATACTTTGTCATCTGCATAGCGTATATTGTTTATATTATATCCTCCGATTAGTATTCCTGGCTTCTCTTTGAACTGATACGACTGATTACGTATCACTATGTAATCAAATAAAAATAAGATTGAAGAAGGAGGAAAAGTGGTTAAGAATGTGACTTAATAAAGATGTTGTGATAGCAGTTAAAGAACACTACAGAGTGATTGTGAAAAATATGTACGAAGCAATAGCTAAAATAAAGAGTTTAAATGAACAATGGGAAATGTTAAGGGACTCAATTCATCAAACAAGCAAATAAATATTACGGGAGAGAAACCAAAAAGCTAAGAAAAAATGGATGAGTGAAGAAACCTTAAAGTTGATGGACAAAGAGAAAATACTGTAAAAACAACAAACAAGAGTATGATCAGATTGTCAAGGTCTCACATAAAGTAGATATGGACATAAAGTTAGAAGGGATTTATAGAAGGGATATAACACCAATATAAGGGAAGTAAATGCAACAGCTCGAACAATCTCGAGCCTTCGAGAATGATGGGTCAGTTTGCCTACTGCTCCATTGACACAGGTGGAATCCGCCTATAGCGTGCCGGGACCATTTCCACGAGAAGCTCGAAGAGAGTTACACTCCGTGTCCGCCCGACGCACGTCGAAGGGCAGACGGCGACTGGACACCCAAGAACGAAGCAGGGTTTAGCTTAACGGGGACTTGATAGACAGAAGCCAAGTTGTAGTTAGAGATTGTTGATTATGAGATAGTTGATAGAGTTTTGCTGTGATGGTTATGTTTATGAGTGATTTGTTATGAACTCCTGTGATATTGGATCTGACTGCGAAACCCATTCTTCGCCAGATTACTGTGAATAAATTAGAGTACCAGTATCAGAATGGAGTTTGTTGCCTGTCTGAACCCGAGTTTCATTTCCCTAGGTCTCTAGGACGTTGATACAGATAAATAATGAATTAAGAGATAAATGTGTGAAGGCATAAGAAAGTTGGCTAAACGAGCAGAGCTAGAAAATGTAATTAAATTCTATTAAAGATACACTAAATGTGCACAGACAAAATCTGTGAGTTCACAGGGAAAATAAATAATAAGAGTAAACAAAAGGTGTTTGAAATTTAAAACAAAAACACGAAAGATACAATTGGAGGAAGGTGCTATAATAAAGAGGTGAAATGAATATATAAGAGAATTGTATGATGGAGTACGGGAAGACTTAACAGAAGAAAGTAAGTTAGAAGTTCCGGTTAATCTAAAAGAAGAAGTATCTAATGCTGTCAAATATATAAGAAAGAAAATCCAGCCGGGAGAGATGGAATCACAGTAAAAGAATTAGAAGGATTTGTACCAAGAAGAGGCAAACTATAGACATTCTACAATATCGTAACTTCGAAGGAACACCAGATTGATGAAGTGATGGTATCAAGACTAACCTCAAAGAAATGAATACAAAATTACAAAGAGCATTAGAAAGAGCGCATAAAAGATCTTTACATCTCCGCCACCACTTTACTTAGTTAAATGGAGGAAGAGACGAAGAAGCAGACTTAATTTATTCAGTGCCAACAAAACGTAAGTTGGACCAAACAATGGTGCACAATGAAATGAACAAGTGTTATAATGTAAATTTCCGTTCACTGAGCTTTGAAGTCTGCGAAAGATACCATGAAATAAAACAAATAATACGATGACCCTTGTATGACGATATATCGCCCTTCTCTTCATATGGGAGGTCACATTTGGCGATATATTATCCTTAGGCATTGAATCAGTTAAATAGCCTGATGTCTCGAAACTGAAATACTTGGGTCATGTTGAATGCCGCAGTAGTTAGGTCAGAATAGTGATGGAATACATGGTTCCTGGAAGAAGAGGCTGAGATGAAGTAGCACAAAAATGGAAGCAGGACATTGAAGACACGAGATGGAAGGAGAACATTGAAGTCACAAGATGGAAGGAGGACATTTAAGACGCAAGATGGAAGAAGGACATTGACGACACGAGATGAAAGCAGGACACTGAAGACACAAGATGGAAGTAGGACATTGAAGACACAAGATGGAAGCAGGACATTGAGCATGAGAATGCATGAGGCAAGGAACACGGCAAGGGAACGAGAGTATTTGTAATGAGTGCGACGTTCTGTAAAGGACCGGCTACACAATAATCTGATCATATGAGTGAAACGGGCGAAGAGGCAGCACACAGGCTATCACGCTTGCCTACAGGCTGGAAAGTCACGTGTTTGAAGCCCCATCGTTGCCAATTATGATTTAACCTAACCTAGGCTCCCACGTCAGCCCTGTCAAACTTTGGTATCACGCCATAAAAAAATCACTTACAAGTCAACTTGATTGCACCGGGTTTATCCCATATGGCTCGGTCTCTTTCCGCAGCACGGAAAATGTCGCACAAAGCACGAACTCCGTAGCTCTAGCGACGACCCACATGTCTCAGAAAAATATCACTCGTGAACAAAAGGACGCGGACCGGAATCGAACCCCACAACCTTCGGAGCCCGAGTCAAACGGCTTGACCACTTCACCACGGAGACTCCCTAGGATCACGTCATGTCTCAGGAAGTAAAGTCACTGGCGTCAATCTGACCACACCCGCCATCGGGTGTCGGCTAGTTCATAATCATACGGGGCTAGAACCATGTACACAATTCGCAACAAGGCTTGTGAAAGGGCTCTTTATAGTATTTATTATATGGGTGAATATTACATTTTTAAGTACAGTGCCATTTTACACACATTGAGAGTTATTGGTTATATTGTGCCAGCCCCATATTTGTATAGACCAATCGGCACTGGTTGGGAGATGTAGTCGATACCACCCCGGCAATCAGTACTTCCCAAGATACTTCCTGGGCACCCATTTTAGACTGGGTCAACCTCCGAGCCTAGGTCAATTTTAAACATCTGCCTCGATACGAATTCGAACTCACGACTACAAGGTTGGCAGGCCAGAGTGCTAGGTTATCACCACAACAGTTCTAATGTTTCACCAAATGAAGCTACTTCATATAAATGTACATCATTAGACAGCGTTTCCACGTAACGAAACCTGCGTACTTTGTATGTTTATGGAGAAAGCACAATAACATAAAAATAATCATTCCGAATGAAGGTTATCTATGTCGACCAAGAACAGGCATTTGGTAGAGGATACAGAAACAAGCTGTTGGAAATCCTTAAACGACATGTAGTGACTGTGCATCTAACAAACTCATGTAGAAGTTTATACACTAACAGTGAATATACGGTAAGAACAAACGCAGGACACTCAGAACCCTTCACCCTACGATCCGGAGTACGACAAGGTTGTGTTCTGCCTCCATACCCCACTCCCCCCCCACCCTCTTGTTCATAATCTATATACAGACAGCATATGTAAAGAAACCAGCCAAACAGAGGCGGTAACAACACCGCATGATGAACAAAACATAGAAGAATAACCAACAGCAAATTACACCATTACACAACTCCTATTTGCAGATGATCAAACATTGTTAGAACAATCAGAAGCAGAATTACAAGACCAGGTAAATAGTCTAAACGAAGTGTGTAAGGAACATGACATTACAATTAGCATAAGTAAAACAGAGGTAATGATTAAGAAGAAAAACAGAAGAAAAAACAACGAAGGTGTATCTAAAACAACACCCCCTGAAACAAGTAAAGCGCTTCAAGTACTTAGGAAGTAAAATATCACCATATGGAACATGAAAGACGAGATGGAAAATAGCTGCATTAAGGCAGACCAACTCATTGCATAAATGGTGCCAATACTAAAGAATAAACACGCATAATAGTTAACTAAGAAAACACTCTACAACCAACTTTATGCTACCAATGCCAAAACTGGACAATGACAGAAAATGAGAAAAGAAAAATCTCAACAGAAATTAAGTTCCTGAGAAGAATATTCAATGTATCAAGAAGAAAGAGAATCAGAAATTAAAAAATCAGGACTAAAGTGAGTGTTATAGTAGCGATAGATTTCATAAGAAAACAGCATGTTAAATGGTTTGGCCGTATAACTAGATTATCAACCAACAGTATACAACAACAAGCAATGATGTACAGACTAAATGGAAGCAGAAGACGGTCACGTAAACAATGGACAGAGGAAATAGCAGAGTCCATGGGAATCTCGATACATGAAGCCCAAAAACGGACACTCTCCTGTTGTTTATGCTTCACCTCGACACCGCAAGGTATATCAGGAACAATATGAGATGAGATAAGATGAGATTAAATGTATATCATGTATATAATTAATTCATACGCAGTTTATTATGTTTAAATCTTCCACTTAATCTAAGGGCAGACGAACGAGTTAATTTATATTTCATGGCAGTCCATGGACGATTAAGAAATAGCTGTATCTTGCACAAGCGGACTAAACTGTTCTCATCACTTTGCGTACAATAATTCACGGAATAACTACACTTATGTGAAATAAATAGATTTAAACTCATACAATGTTGATTAAAATAAAACAACAACAACAACATTAGTTCGACTTTTATCTACATACTAAAATGAAACATAGAGTAATTATCTTGAAACTATGAAACAGAAACATTTGCTAGCGGAAGATGTGATACGCGGGTAAGTTAATAAGTAAGTCACAAATGGCTGTAGAAAAATAACTAAAGATGATAACAACTTGAAACCAATTTATTTTTATAGATACACTGTCCCTTTATTTCTCACCATAATTTCCACCAACATTGATGCACTTATCCCATCATTTTATCAGTCCTCCCAAACCGGCTGCATAGAACTGCGTGCTCTGTTTTCTAAACCACGTTTTCACTTCACATTCAACTTCGGTGTCATTCGCGAAATGTCTCCCGCCAAGGTGGGTTTCCTGTTTATGCTGACAAATGTTTGTCCTGTAAAGCGGTGCATAGCTGGGTAGAAAACGTTACGAGGGTGAGTCAATAAGTAAGTCACACAGTTCTGTGGGATGGTAGGTCAATGAAACCAAAGCACGCAGGTCTATGCAGCCGGTTTGGGAGGACTGATAAAACGATGGGATAAGTGCATCAATGTTGGTGGAAAGTTGAGAAATAAATGGAACAATGTATTTATAAATAATAAACTGGTTTCAAGTTGTTATCATCTTTAGTTATTTTTCTACAGCCATTTGTGACTTGCTTATTAACTTACCCTCGTATATAACACAACGATACGAAATTTCAAACCTCTACCACACAGAAAGAACTGGCACTCATTGCGTTCAGTAAATATATGAACAATGTATAGGTAGGCCCCGCTATACGTCGCTTCGGATACGTCGTTTCGCTATTACGTCGTTGTCACATAGGGGACTAACTTCACGTTACGTCGCTACGTTTCGTATAACGTCGTTTTGAGGCTGGGACAATTCATGCATGTGTTGACAAAATCAAAGAAAGTGCCAAAAATGTAACCCATTTGAGTGCTTACAAGATCACTAGTACCAGAAGTATTCTTATGGAGAACATGGAAGCACTACTGGCCGTCTGGATTGAAGACCAGAACCAACGGAATATGCCTGTGAGCAAGATGGTTATCCAAGGGAAAGCAAAGTCTCTCTATGAAGATCTAGCTAAGAAAGCGGGTGAGAGCAGTACTGGTAGTGCTGATGATAGTTTTGGAGCGAGTCGTGGTTGGTTTGAGCGTTTTAAGAAGCATTCACACCTGCACAACATTCAGACAACAGGTGAAGCAGTGAGTGCTGATAGTGCAACTGTAGAGCGTTTCCCTGCAGAGTTAAAGGCCATGATTGAGGAGGGTGGTTACTGTGCAGCAGACATTGGACAATTTTTGTGTTCAAGCAAAGAAGAGCCAGGAAAAGAGGCAGGAAGAGATTACAGTTTCGTTCTCAGATGAAGAGGCAGAATTTAATGCCTCTACGTCCCAATAACTCTATCACTCGCCCTCCAACCCACCTCTATTTAGCCAATAAATATCAACAACGATCAAAATAAACGGGTAGCAAGCATCACCTGGATCTTTTCTCCGTGGCATGCCGGTGTGCTGGGGAATGAACAGGCGGGGAAATTGGCTGGCTCTGCAAAATTTGATGGAGTATTGATGCATGACAAGGCAGACGTGGTTGCGGCCTTGTGGGAGCACGTGTACACCTCGGAGGAGCAAATGGATTATCATGGTCTGGCAAGAATGAGGCATCGAGGAGTGATGAGGGGATCTGGCCGACGCTCGACGTTCACAGGAAAGGCGAGACGGACATATAATCAGATTGCTACCGGTACTATTGGTGTTGGAACTCTTCGCTGGCTGCTGAGGATGGGGACGGAGCGCCTTTGGGAATGCCCCGAATGCTATGATGTCGGTTCCCAGATCAATCAATCAATCACATTACTGTGGTACACAATACACTGTATTTCATTTAATTCTATGGGAAATATTATTTCGCCATACGTCGTTTCACTTAACGTCGCGTTTTCCAAGAACGTAACCCCGACGTTAACCGGGGCCTAACTGTACTTTATCTTCAAAGCTCTTGCATTTATCCTCCCTATTTCACATTCATAGACGGCTTAGAAACGGTGCGTTATCAACGGAAATTAAATTTATCCCAGACCTGATTCGTGTAAACTATATTCAAAACAAACAGTGCATTGTTAACAAAACGTTGATTTGTTCCCTTTTCTACATGCCTAACACAGTTTCCTCTGACAAAATTTGGAATATAGTTCTGCTTGCGCAACAATGAATTCCTATTGACACTCAACCCCACTACCTTGTTCTATAAATATGCATTTGTCATATCTTGTAGCACAGTAAATAATACTCTGATCTTGAAATATATTTTTGTCATGTGAGTATTTCAAAATGACACCACCTCTTGGAGTGGCATTATTGGAAAGCATGGAGTAAGAGCAATGGACTCCTCCTTCTTCAGACATGTGCCGAACACGATCTCCTGATTACGAACATAATTGTCCGTCTCCCCATGAGAAACAGGACATCGTGGATGCACCCTCGATCGAAACATTGGCACCTCATTGACTATGTCATCGTCAGGAGGGGTGACAGACAAGACGTTCGGGTGACAAAATCCATGTGTGGTGCCGAATGTTGGACAGACCATTGTCTCATTATGAATGGGGGGTACGGGGTGTCAGGTAGTGGTAGCACCTTTGGTAAGGATGATTCTCATGTCCTTTTCAGGACCCATCCCCCACTGGTCCAAGCCTGACACCCAGCTCACGCCTGTGGCTCCTAGTAGCTGTCAGCATGCGACAGCGGCCACCCCCGGGCAACAGCCGTTAGAGGCTGGCTAAACCAGGCGCGGGTAGCCGATTTGGTGTCAAACCAAGCGGTGAAGTAGGGTATGCCTACCCAGTATGTGAAGACAAGATCCGGCAGACTGCACGGAAGAAATCATTCCTGATTCAACGGGCAAGACGGCGTTTACCTGCAAAGCGTTGTGGAACGTAATGAGCACGGCAAGGCACGTAGAGCGCTCTGGCCATCCACTGCACGTGTATTCGTCTCCAGTCGTTTTGACTTGTCCTGCCACTGGATTCAAATGGACTCAGGCGAGAGAGTGAGGTCGACGAATTGCGCAACGTTTCCTCACTTTAATCCAATTCATCGCGCAAGTCATTCTTCATCCAACGTCATATATCACCTTCAAGCCCTGTGGCGATGGGCGAGCGGCGAAGCGGCAGGCGTGGATACGCTGGCAACCATAGTCGCAGACCTGCACACAGGCGGCTCAGGCCATATGGTCGTCTTCTACTGACCGGAGCAGCAGTGGGATTCGGCAGCCCCCTGAGTGACTGAGCAGCCAACTATAGGAACACACTGCTCACCTCCATAGCATGAGGAAGGGGCTAGAAAAGGTGCCCTAAACATTGTCTGCTCCATCACTACCTAACCAGCTAGCCTAAACTGCGGTCGACATACAAAGAAAGAAAAAACAGGTAAAGCTAAAAGAGCAAACCATATTCCCTTAACAATCGGAACTTGGAATGTACGCACCCTACTTGACAGAGATGGCGCGTCGGGTCCAGAGAGACGAACATCACTGATTGGGAGAGAGCTGGGCAAGTACAACATCGACATTGCAGCCTTGAGCGAGACACGACTTGCAGAAGAAGGCCAAATCTGTGAAATAGGTGTCGGCTACACATTTTTCTGGAGTGGAAGGAAAAGCGAGGAAAGACGCCAATCCGGTGTGGAATTTGCCATTAAGTCTGCCCTTGTCGGCAAACTAGCTGGATTTCCAAAGGCTATAAACGACAGGCTCATGACCATTAAATCGCCCCTGCTGAATGGAAGGAAGCATGCAACCATTGTGAGTGTCTACGCACCAACTATGACCAATGAAGATGATGTCAAGAACAAGTTCTATGAGGACCTGCACAATGTATTAACATCTGTTCCCAAAGGAGACAAACTTATACTCCTTGGGGATTTCAATGCCAGAGTAGGCACGGACACCACCTCTTGGAGTGTGTGGTGCCGAATGTTGGACAGACCATCGTCTCATTATCTCGAAAATAAACATTCACATCTGTCAAAGACTGGAACGTAACCCCTCCACCGGGAAGAGCAGTCAACCTCGAGGAGACCAAGAGGTGATACGGTGCCCCGAGGTAAGGGCAGGGGAGATGGTGAAATGGGAGATGGGTAACTGGTTCTCTCATGAGACACGGAGGCGTTGACCAGAGGGTAAGCACTCTGGTCACGACAGCATCCCGCCTACATGATAGCCACGAACGCCACTCAACAGGAGAAGCTAATGTAAGCGTGGCGAGTGACATGACACGCAAAAGGCGAAGGACGATTCAAGGTCCCTCCGCGTGGTGTGTAACCACGCGAGGAGAATCGTCAGACGGGAGACGGGACTTGTAGTGTTCACATCGTAGAGTAGTCGATAGGAATTTTGTGTAACCAAATAGATAGAGAATTAGCATAGGCTTTAGGAAACTAGTGATAGGCAATTCTGTGGCTTTGTGTGTGGGTTTAATAGCGACTGTCATATAACTGTAACGAGCCAACGGCAATAAAATGTACCATGTATTTTCCTCGCACACGACTTGCAAGTTTCTTGTATGGTGTGGGAGAAGAATCCGATGATGCCTGGCACATGAGTTGTTGACAGGCAAGGATTAATGTGGTGTCAGAAGTGGTGCTTAGACGAAAAGTCAAGCTAATCCACTCTTCCACGGCTCCAGACTAGGGTTTAATTTGTGTCAGTGACGGTAATTTGTGCAGACAAGAACAAGTTGCGGGCTAAGGTTGTGCCTATCGTGACGAAATATATTGTGTAATTGTGTTTATTAAATTATGGTTTAGTTAAATCATGTGTTCTTCAAGATTGTAAGTATTGATATTCTTATTTCTTTCCATTTATTTATGTATTTACCTATTTATTTATGAATAAGTACCAAAGATAATTCATGGCGGGGCGATACACAGCCAGCCGACATTATCGATTTTTGCAAGCTAAAAATAGCGCTGCGCGTCTGACGTAGGATAATTGACAAGCAGTTTTCCTACGCCATTTGCATTCAGCATTCAAGTGTTTACAAAATCGCCAAGCTGCTGCCCGCCTGAATCTGTACATTATATTATTTATTATTTGTTGATTTAAGTTAGTAATTGAATATATTTATTTATTTAAACATTGTTATGGTATTTTCATTTATTTAAAAGCAATTATGGATAGTTTTGTTCGTACTTTTTCTTCGTTTACTGTCACGATGGGACTACTTTCTGGCTATGCAAATTAGACTTGGTTTGCACAACACTTACATAAACTAAACTAGGATAGTGACGAAAGGCATATACGGTTAGAACGAAGACAAGACATTGACATTAAATATTAATTAACCTAAATTCTTGTTTGTTCGTGGGCTTGTCATTGTCATTGTCCCAATTTGTCTAGAAGATCATTTCGTTTACCAGTTGTTAATTATTGCTGCTCTGTAAATCAGGGTGAACAACAGCTGAGCAGATAACACATGTGTATGTGGGTGTACCAAACAAGTTGTCCTGATTACTAAACGTGTGTCTATGCCAAAGTGCCAAACAAGGTGACCTGTGTTGCCGGATTGCTGTTCCCTGATTCTCGGGAACATTAAGTTGAGTATACCCAATATTTTTGGCATGCAATGTGATTAATAGTGCATCTCTTTTTCAGCTTGTGAGACACTAGCATATTTTTGTACTCTGATTTTGCAGGGAAAACATTTTTCAGCAAATATACTGAGAGTACAATTGGTAGTGCTCAGCGAGTAACAAACATAACATATCGAATATAAATAAGTAATTAAAATAGTTCAGGGCCTATCAACAAGCATCCAACAACATGTCATCTTTACTTGATTTTATAAAAGCAGGCAAAGTATTAGGACTCACAGGAAAAGACTTAGAGCAGTATTCCGATGAGAAATATAAAGAAGCAAAAGATGCTGAGACAGCTGAACGTATACAAAAAAAGGATGCTGAGAGAGAGGAACGTGAACGAAAAAGACAACACGAAATGGAAACTATACGAAAAGAAATGGAAATAAAGCATCAAAAACATATGGCACAACTAGCTGAGATAACAAAACAAAAAGAAAAGGAGATTAAACAACAACAGTTAGAACAAGATCAGAAGATTAAACAACAACAGTTAGAACAAGATCAGAAGATTAAACAACAACAGTTAGAACATGATCAGAAGATTAAGCAACAACAGTTAGAATATGATAAGAAAATTAAACAGAGAGAAATAGAATTAAAACAGAAGCAATTAGATCAAGAAAGAGAACTAAAGCAAAAAGAGATAGATGAAATGGTAAAAGTCAAGGAAAGGCAAATTCAATTAGAATCAGAGACACAGTTGAAGATGAAAGGTATGGATGTAGACTCACACTCAGAGATCTCTGCCACTAAACTAAAAGTCAACAAGAGGAAATAAGTTCAATAAATACAAAAACATTATCAAACCATATTGTAAAGAAGATTCCATAGCAGCCTGGACAGATAATGTCGAGTACCACTTTAAATATCACCAAGTTCCAATAGAGATGTGGGCTATGATTTATATGAACAACCTGAGTGGTGAGCCCCTTAAAGTGATAGAAGCTATACCAATTGAGCTTAGATCTAACTATCAATACATCCATGATAGGATTATGCAGCACTTTTTACTTGATGCCCCTGGGTATCAGGTTCAGTTCTCAATTGTAAAACCTAAACCTAGTGAGACTTTCATTGATTACGTCTCAAATGTTCAAATTGTACTAGATAGATGGCTTAAAGCAGCTAACATAGGAAAAGACTTTGATAGACTTAAAAATTTAATAGCCATGGATAAAGTTATATCCACTATACCATCTCCTTTTGCTAAATTTCTGCAGCAGTCAGACATTGAGAACATACAGCAATTTGAAAAGAAAGGCTCGGCATATTTTTCTGCAAACAGAGATATTTTTAGGACCTCAAATGACTCTGAGATAGCTTCTGTTGTCAAAGACCAACCAAAAAACTATCAGAAGAATAGAAAACCAGTTCAGAAAAGTCGACCAGAAAGACAGGAAAAGTATCAAAATGCATATACTGTCAATTTTTTCATGACACTTCTTCGATGTGCTGATAAATCACCTAGACTATCCGGCACATCTTGAAAATGTCATTAAAGAAGCAACAAAATAAAAGAACTGCATACAGGCGTGCAGTCAAATGTTTTTTTCTGTTCCAGCTACGGCCATTATTCAAATAAGTGCCTGGGCCGCCAACGTATGAAAGCCAACAATGCGATTGTGATTAATACATCTTCTGTTAGTAATAGAGAGATTGAGTGTGATGTTGAAAATGTATTACCTTTTAGACATTCTGAAGATGTGTGTGGTGTAAACGATATGTTAAGCTTTGACAGTTGTGAACATTGTCACCAATCTCATGCAGACGAAAAATTAGAATGTGGAGATACAGTACCGTTCTCAACTGAGAATGTCAATACAGCATTAGCCTCCAGAGGCAATTTGGTGTTCCACAATGCAATGGTCAACGATACGCCATGCCAATGTTTGCTGGACAGCGGCAGCACCCTTATTGGTCTTCGGAAAGAACTGGTGAGTCCGGGTGATTATACAGGTGACACTGTTAAATG
This sequence comes from Cepaea nemoralis, assembly GCA_014155875.1. NCBI lineage: Eukaryota > Metazoa > Mollusca > Gastropoda > Stylommatophora > Helicidae > Cepaea > Cepaea nemoralis. The sequence goes on along the minus strand of JACEFZ010028505.1, from coordinate 83,372 downwards.
CCGAACCTTTTCGGGTAACATTGAGATTTACCCTTTGGCCAAAGCCCGTATTAATACTCCTTTCCTTTCTGGTACCTTTACTTGTGCAATACTTGACAACCCTTGTACTGAGTTAATTTTGGGTTGTTTACCCCAACTGAAACATTGTACTAGCGATGAAATAGCTACATGGGAAAGATTAAATGTAGCTAACGTAACAGCTAGAACAGACACTGTAAAACATCAAGACACACTACAAGATAAGAGACAACTGTTGCTTTCTCCAACTGGCACAGATGATACAACCAGACAAAAATTCATAGAACAGCTGAAAGCTGATCATAGTGTGTCTCCTTATTTAAAATTATTGAAAGAAAGATCCAAAGTGACCAAAAATGCTTCATGGTTCTTTAGACCTAACAATGGCTTTCTTACTAGGTATTGTACAACGGATAACCATGAGACGGCACATGTGTCACCGTTCGTTGATCACCTTGCATACGACAAAGCCAGGGCCAAAATTCAGGCTCATTTTCATTGGCCAGGGTTTTGGAATGATATAAAACTATTTCATCGTTCTTGTAATGTCTGTCAACAAGTAGTACATAAAGGTAAACATCCTACAGCCGAAGTACAATCTTCTACACTGGCTTCTAGACCTTTGAGAGGGAGGGTCAAATTTACCAATACACAAACAAGGGTGCTTAAACAATTGATCTTGGACCAGGTCAAGACATACTTGTGTAACGTCCAGACAAACGAAATGGCAAGGACCATTCAAGGTGGCACGTAAGATTTCAAATGTTGACTATGAAATATCAATAAACAGACACTTAAAGATATTCCATGTCAACATGTTGAAACTTTACTGCTCACGACAAGAGACAGGAGTAGAGACAGACGAACACAGTGCACCCACACCTAATGATAAGACGACAGACATACAATGCGCAACCACACTAGTTAGCGAGACTGGCAAATCCGACGAGATGCATACATTTAGTGAGCTTACATAATACACATGAATATATCAGAATACTGATGACTGGACAACACACTCACTGAAACTGAGACATGTCTTTGACAGAGTGCGACTCTTCGGTCTCACTGTCAAACCGAGCAAAGTTGAAATAGGCCTCAAAGAAATTCAATTTTTGGGTCATGTCATCTCACAAGGTCATGTCAACTTAAGACTGACAATAGAATCAATACAAAAATTATGAATCTGACCATATCTACCAGAAAGAAGCAGGTCAGAAGCCTTTTGTGATTAGTAAATTACTCAGACATTACAAATGTATTTTCCAATGTTGTAAAAGCTGCTGTAAATGAAATGTCAAAGATGCATTATTAATTTCTGCATTGTCAAAATTGAAAATCCTGTTTAGTAATGTTCCAATCCTCCGCTTGCCTAATCCTAGGCTCGTTTATTATTCTAGGACAGATGCCAGCAGTACTAGGCCAATTTTTTGAGGGCATCTTCCACCCGATTTGCTACGTGAACCGTAAGATCACACCTGCTGAGTCCAGATATTCCAGATCAGAGTGAAAAACCCTAAGCGTCATCTATGCGGTGAAAAAGCTCCATCGATCTCTAGCGAGTGTTCACTGCATTGTCCAGACCGACAACTCCCCGATCACGGTCATACAGAGTGGTGTACATCGAAATGACCGGATATACAGGTGGTCGCTGATCCTCCAAAACTATACGTTTAGTATAGAACATATCAAGTGTAAGGACAACATTCTGGCTGATACCCTTAGTCGACCATCTGAGGTAGAAATACCTGAAATTCCACATAGAAATGTAGAGTAGTAGTTATGAATTAAGTACATAATAATAGTCTATGTGAAATATGTTACATATACACCGACATTATGTGCTTAGTCATGTACCAAGAACAGTGAACTACCATGTGTTCGTAGACATCAAAAGAAGAACTGTGCTCCGAAGGCAAATTAACACCGTGTGAACTGGGACAGCTCATTACCTACTAAGCTCCATTCCGGTGTATCGGTTGTGTTAAGCTCAGAAAAACAGTGTCAGAACAGTACATAAATACAGACACGAAAATAGTGATCTACGACACCAGCTAACTCTACAAGTGCACTACCCATAGGACTCAAGTATGACTGTGCAATGTATTTCAGATACCCAGGCCAATTGTGTATATATAGTATGCCTATAAAACCAATGTACAAACATTCAGGCAACAACTAACCTGAGGTAACTGAATACCATGTATATAAACTTATTGTGATATGTAAGATAACATTTTAAGATAGTGATAAATTAGAGTTAGATTAGGAAATATAATAGTTTTCATTTCTTTTTAATAGTTTAGATAGTTCAGTAATTAACCTACTTACTTAGCTTAAACTTAAATTAGAATAATAATTTAGACGTAATAATAGTTAATTATAAACTAGATTAAAGTTTTGATAGGAATAGTACCATTTAGGTTGTTACATTTCACTTAGCTTCATTTCAGTTCAGTTCATTCCATCCTAATGAACCATACCATCTAGCAAACATTACCATTTACTAGTATCATCATTTTATATCGTAATAGGATAAAAAGATTAGATAATTGAACATACAGCATGTACATCATTTAGATTAAGAACATCAGTCATATATCTTGTTTTGCAGTTAAAAACATTAGGTATAATTGTGTTATATTTCACATTACCCATTTTTATAAAGGTACATAATTTGTTTTCACATTACCCACTTCAGAAAGATACATAACTCATATCACATCAATTTCATTTAATTAGTTAGATTACATCCCTTAGAATAGATAAAGATTAGGATTAATGAAAGCATATCTTAGCATTAATGTTACAAAATATATTAAAGTAGTTAACACATTAAATACATATTTATAGAATTAGTATTAGTATATTAGTATTTAGAGTTTTATTTTAGTAAAACATAGTGGTTGATAGGACCAAGGGGACAAACCATCAACCCTTTCTCTTGCATGTAAATATAATGTAAATATATGACTCGTGCAGCGATTGTCGCACAGTCATTGAGCTCAACTTTCTCAAACTGAGCCAAATTTGTACAGTGTCACTCCAAGGTTTTTAAATAATTGGGAGAATAAAAGATGTGTGACAGGATTAAGGGTGAAAGACGTGTGACAGAAGTGTGAAAGTGAGAGCGAATGTGAAATATACAGGAGAGAGTGATATTGGTCAGCGAGTTTTTTTCTGTTGCTCATCGCGACTTCTGATTGTTGGCTGCGTTAAAGGTTTGTTTTCATTGATGAAAATGTGCTGTTGTGAATGTGTTGTGTGTAATTTAGTTTAGATATTACATTATGTATTTTAAGGTTCATAATAAGGGAACGTAGTCACGAATTAGTGTTATACACTTGTTTGTGGCCACATTTAACCGAATTATGGCACTTAAAAACTAACATACATACACATGATAGTTAGATACACAGGTTAGAAGTTAGATTAGAATATTAATTACATCCAAACACGCAAACAACCAGAAAAACAAACACTATAAATTACATACATATTTTATTGATCAAAGGGAGATAACTTCGGGTCAGGGGACATAATAGACAACGAAACACTAACTTAACAGTGAAATATAACTTTACACGCGGAAGCGATATAGGTAAAGCCTGTCGCACACACCTTGTGTAATGGTTGTTAAATATTATATGGGGGACATGAAGCAATTCATTTGTTGACCCTAAGAAAGTCAACTTTGTATGGGTAGTAAGTTAATTTACTATGTGAGGGCAGGTCTTATAAGACAACGGTCCGGTTCAGACATACCTCTAATAAATATAATATTGCATGTGAGAAGAGGGCTCACGCCAACCAGACAAGTTTGTGGCGATTGCCAGTAGCCAAGTAAAGTGTTACTACATTGTGACAATAGTCAGTAGAAGTCTATTAGAGTGCCCAAAGCCAGGTTATCTACAGTCTTTGACAAAAATTTAGAGACACTAATTTTTTAGAAACCTCTTGCGTCACAACCAGTGAGTGAAAGTTGATGACGCAACACAGGAGGGGAGGGTGTGTGTCAAAGACTGGAACGTAACCCCTCCACCGGGAAGAGCAGTCAACCTCGAGGAGACCAAGAGGTGATACGGTGCTCCGAGGTAAGGGCAGGGGAGATGGTGAAATGGGAGATGGGTAACTGGTTCTCTCATGAGACACGGAGGCGTTGACCAGAGGGTAAGCACTCTGGTCACGACAGCATCCCGCCTACATGATAGCCACGAACGCCACTCAACAGGAGAAGCTAATGTAAGCGTGGCGAGTGGCATGACACGCAAAAGGCGAAGGACGATTCAAGGTCCCTCCGCGTGGTGTGTAACCACGCGAGGAGAATCGTCAGACGGGAGACGGGACTTGTAGTGTTCACATCGTAGAGTAGTCGATAGGAATTTTGTGTAACCAAATAGATAGAGAATTAGCATAGGCTTTAGGAAACTAGTGATAGGCAATTCTGTGGCTTTGTGTGTGGGTTTAATAGCGACTGTCATATAACTGTAACGAGCCAACGGCAATAAAATGTACCATGTATTTTCCTCGCACACGACTTGCAAGTTTCTTGTATGGTGTGGGAGAAGAATCCGATGATGCCTGGCACATGAGTTGTTGACAACATCAAACCACCACGGCGTCCTCAAGGGGTGAAAATGCAAAAAAAAAAAGAACTAAATTGCACCTGCCTAAACAGCAAGAAAATGCAGCTGTCGTTTGAAAATATGCCGGAAGACAGCCTCAAGCCCAATTCTGCAGCTAAACAGGATACAGAAACAGAGTGGAGAACCCTAAAGGACATAATTTACAACACTGCTATGGAAATTCTGGGTCTAACCCCCCGAAAGCATAAAGACTGGTTTGATGATAATTTCGAAGACATCAACCAATTGCTGGCCGAGAAACATCTTCTCCTCAAGGCACATTTGAATGACCCGAAGTTAACATAAAAAAATATGCCTTCAAGAACATTCAGAGAGTAGTGCAGCAGAAACTTCGGCACATGCGGGACTCCTGGCTGAGCAGCAAAGCTGATGAAATTCAAGGCTTTGCTGACAGACATGATATGAAAAACTTCTACGACTCACTGAAAGCGGTCTACGGTCCTACATCACCAGGCACAGCTCCCTTCCTCAGCGCAAATGGGGTAACATTGGTCACCGATAATAAAGACATCCTTCAGCGCTGGGCAGAACATTTCAGCAACATCTTAAATGCAACCTCCTTCTTCTATGATGAAACCATCAACTGCCTTCCTCAAGTTCCCACCAATGAGACACTTGATGACCTGCCAACCATAGTGGAAGTAAACAAAGCCATACAGCAACTCTCCAGCGGCAAGGCGCCTGGTCCTGACTCCATCCCAGCAGAGATATACAAGGCAGGTGGGCCGGTTCTAACAGAGCAGCTTCACTAAGTCTTTACAAACATATGTGTGAACGAGACCATGCCACAAGATTTCAAGGACGCGTCAATAGTCCACCTTTACAAACGAAAAGGAAACCGCCAATCCTGTGACAACCACAGAGACATCTCCTTGCTTTCAATTGCAGGGAAGATACTCGCCAGAATTCTTCTCAATCGCCTCACGGCCCATCTCGATCAAGGTCTTCTTCCTGAGAGCCAGTGTGGCTTCAGAAAAGAACGTGGAGCTGTTGACATGATTTTCGGTGCAAGGCAGCTGCAAGAGAAATGTCAGGAACAGAACTGCGAAATGTTCTCCACTTTCATTGACCTTACCAAGGCTTTTGATACAGTCAGTAGAGAAGGACTGTGGAAGATTATGGCAAAATATGGCTGTCCACGAAAGTTTGTCCAAATAGTGCGGCTATTTCATGATGGCATGCAGGCAAGAGTACAGGAAAATGGTGAAGTGTCTGAGCCCTTTCCTGTCACTATTGGAGTGAAACAAGAATGTGTCCTGGCACCAACACTGTTCAGCCTCATGTTTTCAGCTATGTTGACGAATGTCTTCGAGAACAACGATGTTGGAATAGACATCAACTATCGCATGAATGGAAAGTTATTCACCCTCAGAAGGCTGAAAGCTAGGACCAAAATTGAGAGCGACACCGTCAGAGAGCCCCTGTTTGCTGATGATTGCGCTCTATACGCCAACTCAGAGGCGGACATGCAACATAATGTTTCAGCTTTCTCACATGCCTGTGCCAACTTTGGGCTCAATATCAATTTGGAGAAAACTGTAGTTATGTACCAGCCAGCTCCAGGGAATAATCACACTGTGCCGAATATCAAAGTGAATGGTCATAGTCTAAGTGTTGTGGACAAATTCACCTATCTTGGCAGCACTGTGTCACAAGCTGCCACAATTGATGATGAAGTGAATGCAAGAATCTCCAAGGCCAGCGCGGCCTTTGGCAGACTGTACAAGAATGTATGGGACAGAAATGGAATAAGCCTGCAAACAAAGCTGAAAGTCTACAAAGCAGTTGTATTATCCACACTGCTATATGCTTGTGAAACCTGGACTGTTTATCAGCGACACGCTAGGAAATTAAACCACTTCCACACAGTCTGCCTTAGGAAGTTACTGAAGATTAAATGGCAAGACAAGATCCCAGACACTGAAGTCCTAGAAAGAGCGTCCATGCCCAGTATCCACACTCTACTAATGAAGAATCAGATTCGCTGGGCTGGTCACTTGACTCGCATGCCAGATCACAGGCTCCCTAAACGAATTTTTTACGGCGAGTTGCGTTGTGGTAAACGCTCCCAAGGCGGCCAGAGGAAACGCTTTAAAGACACTCTGAAAATCTCACTGAATGCTTTTGGAATTAATCATGACACCTGGGAGACTGCAGCCAGAGACCGAAATTCGTGGCGTACATCATTACGCAAGGGTGCAGTCACTTGTGAGGCAACCAGGACTGCAAGAGCTGTGAAGAAAAGACAGAACAGAAAAACCACTGCAGAAAATCCTCCTCCAAACACGTCAAGCATTCTTTGTCCACATTGTCAAAGAACATTTCGAGCCAAAATAGGCCTTATCAGCCATCTTAGAACTCACGGCTCAATACTTTCAACCCCACTGGATGAAATGAATGGTCACCATCATTCTTGATGGACAAACAACAACAACAACATTTCAAAATGGTTCGAAACTTTTGTTTTGGAATCTTCCCGCCATTCACTTTACTTTCTTTTACTATGTAAGTTTGGAGTACAGGATTGTTTGTGATCACAGGCTTGAATACCGGGAAAGCGCATTATTATTATTATTTCTTCTTCTTCTTCTTCTTCTTCTTCTTCTTCTTCTTCTTCTTCTTCTTCTTCTTCTTCTTCTTCTTCTTCTTCTTCTTCTTCTTCTTCTTCTTCTTCTTCTTCGTTTGCTGCTTTTGCTTATTTTTCCCCTTCTTCTTCTTCTTCTTCTTCTTTTCTTCTTCTTCTCCTTCCTCTCCTTCTCTTCCTCCTCTTCTTCTTCTTCTTCTTCTTCTTCTTCTTCTTCTTCTTCTTCTTCTTCTTCTTCTTCTTCTTCTTCTTCTTCTTCTTCTTCTGCGTTCATCCGGAGTTTTTTTTTTTCCGGACGTGATTGCGTTGTGCCTGTTTACAGCAGAGCTGCGTTCGTGCGCCGTTAGGCCGACACATTCGACTTCTGCGGGCATTTGTTGACTGGGTTAACCTTCCCGGGTCTCCTCTTCTTATTCTTCTTATTCTTATTCTTATTTTTCTGTCGTTCTCTTTAAATAGACTCTCTATATTTGCAATGAAGTCTTTTGTATGAATCTCACTGTCTTTTCAGTTAACTCAGTAGCCCGTAAAGTGAAGTTTTCACTTGTGTTTCTCAAGGCCAGAAGGTTTGTCTATACAGGGGTGGCCAACCTTTTCAGCAGGCGGGCCAAATTTCAGAAATAATATTTTCTGCTGGGCCACGCACCTAATTTTTTTTTTTTGGTTAATTAAAGGAAACAAGCAAGCGCGCTACAGCCTCTACCACATCATCGCTTCCCACTCCGCGGGCCGCAACATGACGTCCGGCGGGCCGCATGCGTCCCGCGGGCCTCATGTTAGCCACCTCTGGTCTAAAGCCATACAAGAGCGCAATGTGGGGAGCCAAAGAAGAATAGTCAGCCAACGCAAACTAAACATGGTCATACTTACCTCTGACAAAGGTTATAGAAAAGTCGCGGCGACTTTAAAGCGACTTTTTTTTTAAATCTTTGTCTGCGGTTCGGATATAATAGATGTGTACATCAAGCATTCAATTCATCAATCGGTCAATCAATAAGTCAATAACAAAGAGAACGTTGACTGCTATGAATTTTATGTTTCCTGCTTTCGATGTACACTCTTTGTACAATGCAGACCTGATAAGGCAAACACAACTGACCCAATAAACAATTCTTTCTATCAGAAATCCCTCTTATAAGAGTTCAAGCATATAATAATGCATTTACAACGTGCAATACCATATTGTTCTCCAAAACAGAAATTCGCCACTTACGAGAGACCCCCCCCCCCCCCCCCTCCCCCCCCCCTCCCCAATATTATGGTGTTTATAAATATTTGACTTTTCTATTTTTTTATCTATTTATTTATGTCGTATATTTTTTTCTATTTGTAGCTTTTCTGAAACATCTGCATTTGTTTGGTTTTGTCTGTCAACTACAACCTCAACCTATCGATATTTATATATGTGTGAGTGTGTGTGTGTGTGTGTGTGTGTGTGTGTGTGTGTGTGTGTGTGTGTGTGTGTGTGTGTGTGTGTGTGCGTGTGCGTGAGTGTTGTGTGTGTGTGTGCGTGCGTGCGTGCTTGAGTGTGTGTGTGGGGGGGGGGGGGGCTTACCCTAGAACCAAGGCCACTTTCGTTTTGATCTCACAAAAATACCATATGCATACACTGTAGAAGTTAGGAATCGTTTTGGGGTCTTGATGTCTGTACAAGAGGAAATGACACCTGATGAACTGGCAGTACAAGCTAGAGATATCTTGATAACTGCAGGCAAAGATTTAATTCCGACCAAGAAAAAGCAACTTAAGCCATGAATTACATCAGACACGTTAGAATTAATAAAACAATGATGGGAACTGAAACAGAAAGGAGGTGGATCCGATAACACCAGGATGAAGTATAAATCTTTAACTCGAGAAATAAGAAAGAACACAAAAAAGGACGAAAATCAATATATACAAGATTGCTGTACCAGAATAGAGCAATATCATAAGACTGGAAGAGATTATGAAATGTTCAAAGAAGTGAAATTATTGACAAGAAATGTTCAACCTCAATTGAATGTTATCTGTGACAAGATGGGAAATACCATAACAGAATCTACACAAATTCTAGAAAGATGGCAGGTGTGCTGCAGTGGAATGTATGATATGAGTGACAGTGACGATATGAATGAGATACATGAGTCAATGACAGCAGAGACAGAACCTGAACCCTCATTAGATGAAATTGCATGGGCAATAAAGAACCTGAAGAATGGTAAATCACCTGGATGTGTTGAGATACCAGCTGAACTAATTAAAGCCGGAGGAGAAGAAAGCATACAAATCTATCACGCATTATGTAAAAAGATATGGAAATATGGTATATGGCCAAAAGATTGGAAGAGAACTATCTGCATTCCAATACCAAAAAAGGGCAACCTGAAATTATGTACCAACTATAGAACTATTGCCCTGATCAGTCATGCAAGTAAAATTCTACTAACATCATAATGGGAAGACTTCGTAAGAAAATTGAAGAAGAAATTAACGTGGTTCAAGTTGGATTTAGACATGGAAGAGAAACAAGAGATCATATTCTCAATATGCATTTAATAATATAGAAGTGCAGAGAATTTAATGTAAACCTATTCTCACGTTTTGTGGATTATTCAAAGGCATTTGACTGGCTACAACATCAGAAACTTTGGGAAATCATAAGGAATATGGGCCTTCCACAACATGTAATACAACTCATAAGAATGCTCTATCTATAACAGTGTTTCCCAACCTTTATTGTGCTCTGCCCCACCCAAGCCTTTCTAAAATTCTTATGCCCCCCCCCCCCCCCCCAACATATACATTATTTTTAATGTTCAAAAATTGAAATGTTCACTAAAGAAACTTGAATGATAGGTTTTAGGAAGAAATCACTAGGAAATTATTGAGCAAACACATGTAAGTAAATTTTTTTAAAAATATAATGGAGAACTACAATATACAAAACACTGATTAGACCAGTTGTGCTGTATGGCTCTGAAACCTGGAGTACAACTAAAGGAGACGAAGCCTTGTTACAAACCTTTGAGAACAAAGTCTTAAGACGCATCTTTGGGCCCATTAGGGATACACAAAGTGGAGAGTGGAAAAGAAGAAGCAACAAAGACATTTATGATCTGTTTAAGTCCCCGCTAATCACTGGTATCATGAAGGCTAATAGACTACAATGGCTGGGGCATATAGAAAGAATGGAAGATAATAGGGAAACAAAACTCGCTTACACTCAGGAAATAAATGACCGTAGACCCCGAGGTAGACCAAGAAGACGGTGGAGAGATAATATACATACAGACCTACAAGCACTTGGAATCAGCGACTGGCAAGAGAAGGTCAACCAGAGAGACGAATGGAGACGGCTTGTATCTGCAGCAAAGAACCTCAATGGCTCGGAATGCTGAAGAAGAAGAAGATAATGGAGAAATGCAATTCAAGTACACAATAATTTTAATGAAAGATTTATTTTTCTATATTATTTTAATTATTAGTAAGTATTTATTATTTAAATTTAGTGAGATCCTTGTGCTTGATGCTTGCTGCAAAGAGATTTTATGTCAGGTTCCAATTTAGTTAACTTCAGTCTCAAGTCTCCCCGTTTTGTTATATCCAGCCGATTTCTTCCATTTTCAAATTGCCCCCCCCCCCCCTTAACAATCGAATTGCACCCCTGTTGGGCGTGGGCCCCACGTTGGGAAACACTGATCTATACCAACAAGCAGCGGTTAGAACAGATAGCGAGACAAATTGGTTTGACATCAAGCAAGGAGTCCGTCAGGGGTGTATGCTGTCCCCCTATTTGTTTAATCTGTACGCCAAAAATATAATGAGAAATGTAAGAGATGATATAAACAGGGACCTATATGATGCCCTAAATGTCGGTGGTCATGACATACCAGAGATTCGGTATGCTGATGATACAGTATAGCTATCCACAACAAAGACTGCTATAGAAAACCTAATAGCCTCAACCCAATTGAATAGTGAAACTTACAACTTATATCTTAACATAAGCAAAAACAAAGATAATGCATACAGATAAAACTACTATGGAGAAAGAAATATATGTTAATTAGGAAAAAATGGAGGTGGTGGACAATTTTGAATATCTTGGTTCATTGATTACCAACAACGGTGACACAATGAACGAAATTAAACGACGACTATCAATTACTCTTCAAAGACTAAAACATCTGAATAAATTATGGAATGGGGCAGCCAGTACTACACAAATTAGATTTTTAAGAGCATGCCGATAAGCATGGGCGGTCATGTTCTGCCATCTAACTCGATCATCAGAGTCGTGAATCAGCTCTGTGTTCCTGTCTCGACCATGTCATGCGGCCAAGCCATCCAGGAATTTACTTCTCGGTCTTCCCCTTGGTCTCTTCCCTTCGATCTTGCCAGTTGTCACCAAGTTCTCCAAGTAATTTCTTCTCATAACATGTCCAAACAATTGTGACTGTCTATGTCTAATGACTCTAATCAGTTTACGATCTTCATTTGTTTCTTGAAGGACTTGTTCATTGGTTTTCTGTCTGTCCATGGTATTCTTTGCATTTTCCTCAGAAACCACATTTCCACAGCATCAGATGGTTTTCAGCTTGGCTGCTCATTGTCCACGCTTCACATCCATACAAAAGTATAGGTTCTATGTAGCACTTCAACACTCTTTTTCTCGTTTCAATTGATATCATTTTATTGGTCAGTATGTTTTCCATCTTGCAAAAGGCTACCTTCGCAATGGCAATTCTTGTTCTAATCTCTTCGAGGCATCTCCCATCAGATGCTATGACTGTTCCTAGATAACTGTATCGATTCACTTGCTTAAGAATATGCCAATCTACTTCTATATCACATTGTGGTATTTCTGTCTTCCCAGTGACGACCGTAATCGGTGTCTTCTTACTATTCATTTCTAACCCTAGTTGCCCACTGTGTGCAACACCCTCATCTATTAAATGTTGCAGGTCCTGTTCATTGTCTGCGATCAAGACTGTATTATCTGCATATTAATGTTATTGATGTCCCCCAATGTTGATTCCTTCCATATCTTCTATATGTCTGAAAATATTCCCACTGTACAGGGAAAAAAGATCTGGGGACATTACACATCCCTGTCTCACACCTCTTTTAATAGGCTGATATTGGCCTACATCGTTCTCAATACTGATGGCAGCTTGTTGTTTCCAATATATGTTTTTTACAAGTCTAAGGTCTTTTCCATCAATTTGTAGATCTTCAAGTATCCTTATCATGTCGACATGTCTCACTTTACGAAAGCCTTTGTGTAGTCAATAAAGCAAAGATACAGATCTTTGTTTACTTCTATAGAACGTTCAATTATTGTTCTCAGTATATACACAGCATTTATTGTACCCTTGCCTTCTACAAACCCACATTGCTCTTCTCCAATTTCGGGTTGTATTTTCTTCCTAACTCTTTGCATGATAATTCTCAGCAAAATCTTCGTGATGTGGCTCAATATACTAATTGTTCGATGTTGATCATACTCCAAGGCTCCTGATGTATATATATTCGAGTTCTCAATTTAATATTCCTGTTATTTCATTATATACCATGCTTCTCCATCATATAGCAGTGTTGAGTATACTTAAACCTTTTAACTATTTTCGTGTATCCAGCGCTCCACCCCAAATATGCCTTATTGACTGTAGCGTTATGCAGCACACATGTTTACCCCATTTCAATCTGAGAAGAGAGACATTAGAGAACATCATGACAACTGGAAAGATCGAGGGGAAGAGAGGCAGAGGCAGACCAAGAGAAATGATGCTGGATGGATTGAGACGGTGGCATTGAGGAATATCATCAGCAGAGTTGATCCAGAACACCAAAGACCGAGATCTGTGGAGAGCCATGAACGTCTATGCCTGCTTGCAGGGCACTTGATGATGTTGATGAAATCAGCGAGATTTATATTTGGGTACACATACGGCCTGCATAATGGCCCGCTCTGTGGCAAAGGTGTTACGGACGCAGTTCGTAATACTGCATAACGAGTCCGAAAGACAGCTGCGGGCGATTTGGTCGCAGACTGCCTTGCGTTGGTTTTATAAAATGTTATGAGTGTCGGTCGTTCAGAAAGCAATGGCAGACTACTGAACGTATACTTTCTAAAAAATCACAGTCAAAAAGTGCTGGGGTTGAATGTGACGTCCTGTTAAGGATATGCAAGTAACTCGCCGCAAACACCAGATCACATTCACCTAGACTACCTTGAATTCGAAATTAGCTAGTAAGTCAGAGATGAATAATACGGACAAGATATGGATTCACGAGGAAGCAAAAGACAGAACAGCTTGGCATGAATTGTTTGAGGACGCATGCACGAATAGGGAATAATGGGCAGAAGAAAGACGAACATAGTCAAATACGCCTTATTGGCATTAACAGAGGACTCTTCATGACCAACCCATCAATTTGGTGGGTCGAATGATTGTCGCACTGATTTAAGAGTTTCGGCAAGCCATTTCGCCATCCTGTGTTGGCAGATTTAACCATAGATAAAATAGGTCTCAGCGGTATCCCAAGCTTGTTCAATTTAGGGAGGCAATAAACTTAGAGGTTTTGTAAGCCTAATGGGTTGAGTAGCTGTGATGCTGCCTCCCTGATGAACTTGCCATCTAAAAGTGACTTAATTCCTTTCCTCACGTTTGCATACAAGTTCTCATGGTTGCTAGCTTTCAAATCTAACTTAAATTTGAATGGATCTGATAAAATATCTTGCAATTTTCTTGCATGGTCAGATTTGTCCATCTTCACAGCACCACCCCCAACCCCACCTCCCTTTCTCTGGTTGTGTTATTACTAGTTGTTCGTTGGCTTGTAGTAAATTCAGAGAGCTTATTTGTTTAATGCATATTTCATTTTGGATGGCGTTATGCAATACTGAAGTTCTATATCCATCAATTTAGCTTTGAGCCATCCGACCGAGTCAGAAAAAGATGTCAGCTTCGAGATCTGATCAAACAACATTTCGAATTAAGCCTGCGAACTCAACCTTGTTAACACCCTTTGGTGGTATACAGAACTGCAGTCCATAAGCGAGAGCTTCAATTTGCATTTCGTTGAGTACGGTCGAGGAAAGATTATTATGCACATAGTTTTTTGCGATTGTCGAGCACTGAGGTTTTAGTACTTGTATTCTTTTACGAACTAAATTATGTGTGTTCAGTCGTGCGTTCTCATTCGTGTTCACGTTTGTGAGAATTTCAGATGACAATACAGATTGAGTTCCTGTTTAATAGCATACGCGGAATCACAAATACGTTTTAGGTTGATTAGTTTAAAGGGAATATTTTCTATGTGATTGTTGGTTATTCATCTGAGGTTGTAAGGGCAGATTCTACCAGCTCTCAGAAGTCTTACATAACTGTAAGGAAATAGTCTCGTTGTGTGGGATTCATTAAGAAACTATTAAACAGGACTAACTAATTAAAATGTTGGAAGATATCAATATTGATGGGAAAGATCTCAGAATAATAAAGTTTCTTGTCCCTCTATAGCGAAGTAATAATGAGAGACAATATAGAGAAGCCGGGAATACTAATCGGAGGTAATAATATAAACAATATATGCATGCAGATGACACTCTATTTGTGGCGCATAATGCAAAAGATCTTCAGCAATTGTTGGACATTGCAGTAACGGAGAGTGCAAAGGAAGGACTCTCCTTGACTATCAAGAAAACAGTAGCAATGGCGATATCAAAGAAAAATGTGACACTATAATGTGAAATGGAAATAGAATGGAAATTATTAACCAAGTGGATAATTTAAATACCTAGGGAAATTTATAGCATCAGTCGGAAGGTGCATTACAGAGATTAAGAGCAGAATGGGACAAGCACAAGTTGCATTTCAGAAAATTAAAAGTATTTTATGCAATAAGTCACTATCGCCGGTCTCTCTGGCCGAGGGGTTACAACACTTTCTCCGTAATCCCGATTATCACGCAGAGTCTCGTAGCGGGTGAGAACTGGGAGCGGTTCGTCCCCCGCTGGTGACTTGCGGGATAACTGAGCCGGCCGCTCAGAAAGCAATGGCAAACTACTGAGCGTAATCTTGCCAAGAAATCAACAGACAGCTGAAAGATGCTGCTGTTGACAGCGATATCCTGTAAAAGGATATGCGGAAAAAAAAGAAGAAAAAAAGTCACTATCATTGAATGTAAGAAAGAATTAATCACCGAAAAACGAGAAGTAGATTGTGAGCTTTACTAGAGCACGACTACAAGAAACAAAAATGGACTTTGCGGCCAATGCCTTCGTCAGCACATAACAAACAAACAAAACTAGACAAACAACTAAACGAAAGACACTACAAGAAAGTATTAAGGTTACTTATCTGTATCCTTGCTTGAGCGGCTATCCGTGAAAGGAATACACCGGATGTAGTGGTTAACAGGGTCCACTGACTAAAGGTCAATAAAGCCAGAAACTCGGGGATTGGCTAAGACAACCGGTGAGGAAACCCACGCTGGGGGAATGGGGGTGCGCCCATGAGAGCGGAAAGGAAAAATATGGATAGGTAGAGCACTGTAAGCGACTCAATCACAACATGTGCAGATGATCGCAGTGTAAGAAAGAGAATGCCAAAGTGCTATATAGAACCTGTTTTGCTAAATGGCAGTGAATCTTGAAAAGTAAGTGAACACATTAGGAAAAACATGGAAGCAACAGAGATGTAGTTCCTAAGACGAATGTTGCGAAGTCCCTTGTCTGCCAGAGTAACTAACGATGATTGCTTGAAAGAGGCTAATGAAACTTGAACATTATATACATCAATAAGAAACAAACAGCTTTCTTGGGTCATATGAATGAGAAAAGAGGCATTGGAGAACATCGTGACGACGGAATGATCGAGGGGGAGAGAGGCAGAGGCCGACCAAGAGAAATGATGCTGGATGGATTGAGACGGTGGCATGGAGGAATATCGTCAGCAGAGTTGATCCAGAATACCAAAGACTGAGATATGTGGAGATTCATGAAAGCTTACGCCAGCTGGCATGGCACTTGTTAATGTTGATGACGTAAAGTAAATTTTGGGGCAAGCGCAGAAATTTAGATATCTAGGCACATGGATAACATCAGATGGAAAGATGCATCACAGAGATCAGGAACAGAATATGACGAGCAAAGACGGCATGCTACAATATTATGAACATTTAGTGCAATAAGTCCTTGTCCTTGAACGTTAAAAAAAGAGTTCTTGTATGTCACTTAGAACCAATTTTAACATACAGCTGCCAATCCTGTACAATTAGTAAACATGTGCAAATTTCCCTGAAAGTCTCGAAGATGTGGTTTTATAGAAGAATGCTGAAAATTAATTCAATCAATCAATCATGTGCCATGCCGGAAAGCGTGGGCGGTCATGACTCGCCATTTCACTCGATCACCAGAGTCGTGGATCAGCTCAGTGTTCCTGTCTCGTCCATGCCATTTGGCCAAGCCATCCAGATATTTTCCTGTCGGTCTTCCTCTTGGTCTGTTCCCTTCGATTTTGCCAGTTGTTACTAAGTTCTCAAGTCCATTTCTTCTCATAACATGTCCAAAAAATTTTGACTGTCTACGTCTAATTTCTCTAATCAATCTACGATTTTCCTTTTGTTTCCTGTAGTACTTGGTCATTGGTTTTTCTATCTGTCCATGGTATTCTTTGCATTTTCCTCAGAAACCACATTTCTGCAGCCATCAGATGTTTTTCAGCTTGAATGCACATTGTCCAAGTTTCACATCCATACAAAAGAACAGGCTCTATGTATCCCCTCAACACTCTCTTTCTCGTTTCAATTGACATCTTTTTATTGGTCATTTTTCATTTTTTTTTTTTTTGTGGAAAATTAATTAGGCAGTCAAAATTAGCAATCTGGACATTTTAAAGGACGCTGAGTCGCAAAGATAACTTAATCCCAAACATCAGAAAATAGCAGTCATAATTTTTGGCCACACTATGAGAAAACAAATACTAGAATATGTAGTGACAAGCGAAAAGAGAGATATAGGAAGACAGTGTGAGAACATTCTTGAATAGTCTTGTGTCATGGCACGGAAGGGAGTCAACACACGAATAGACCCATAAAGTCTCAGATCACAATTTGTGAAGAGGCGTGATCGCCCATGCTAGCCAAAGACACTGGATTATATATATATATATATATATATATATATATATATATATATATATATATATATATATATATATATATATATATATATATATATATATATATATCCTACCCTTCCTGCTTTTCCTCATTCTCTCGCACCCCTCAAACTTCCGGATTAATGACCGCAATGAAAGCAATAGCTATTTTCAGATTCGTGCTTTTACCGTACAGCTTTTAGTGAAAGGAAATTGGTTGATACCATGTTTCTTTGCGTTCATTGTCGTCAGCTAGACAAGACTTTAGGGGATTTCTGGTCACCTTAAGTCTACTGCTTCATACACAGATCCGACAAATAAATTTTGACATCGGATATTGATTCTATTTCAGTCAGTTATCTTGTGAATGTAGTCGACAAACGCTAACCATATCGCGCCTAGAAAAGTGATGTAAATAGGTTCACTTTGTTTATTACACTTTATCAGATTTTTGTATCGCTTTCTATATGTTTGTCAGAATGCAGCTCGAACTATTAGTGTTGGCACTCTTCTTTGTCTGTTGAAGATGACGGAGCATGTATGGGAATGTCTCAAGTACTGTGATGTTGGTTCTTGGCTCAACTCTGCATTGTTTAGTCTGAAATCAAGACTATTTAATTAATTAATGTGAAATTAAAAATATAAGGAAGTAGGATTAACATATGTGATTTATACTGGCAGATATTATGTCAATGAATTTGTTTTTTGTCTCGCTCTTAAACTATCGCCGATAACCACGGCTTTATGGGTGCATTCCACACACATATCAGTTGGACTTAAATGTTGACTTCTCGTCCTCACAAAAAAAAACTCGAAATCGGAGTGGGTTCGGTGGAGGCGTGGGAGGTGGGGAGGAGAGGGGAGAGAGAGAGAGAGAGAGAGAGAGACAGAGAGAGAGAGAGAGAGAGAGAGAGAGAGAGAGAGAGACTGGTAATACGGTAAACCAAATCTCACGTACAATCAGGCCAGTGTAGTTACTGGTGTTAGCAACTTTTTACAACTATATGGTGTATTTTTGATGACTATGCAGTGTTTGGAAATATTGCAGGTCCAAGTTTTATATTCACCCAGTGTAAATTTATTGCAACATAACAGGTAAATACGAAACTTGGATCGGCAATATTTTATAACACTGCTTAGTCATAAAAATACACCCTGTGCTATTACTAGTGCTGATAGTGCATTCAGGGGTACCAAATGTGATGGCCCTATCACATCACACACCCATAGCAACAGACTGATTTTATTTTAATTATAATTATAGGAGTTAACTTTCAAAGGCCACAGAGAAAGTTTTTTTGGCCTGTAATTTGAAGCCAGAAACCATGGCTAGTAACTGTCATTACCTCTTTTTTTCATTTTCCTCCAAGTTATACTTTTTAATTGTTTCCTGTATAATTATGCAATAAAATCAGGTCATTGCATTTACTGGTAGTAGCAACCACTAGTACAGATAGTGCATTTACCGGTAGTAGCAACTACTAGTACTAGTAGAGATAGTGCATTTACCGCTAGTAGTAACTTCTAGTACAGATAGTGCATTTACCGGTAATAGCAACTACTAGCACTAGTAATGATAATGAATTTACCGGTAGTAGCAGCTACTAGTACTAGTACTGATGGTGCATTTACCAGTAGTAGCAACTACTAGTACTAGTACAGATAGTGCATTTACTGGTAGTAGCAACCACTAGTAACAATACTGATGGTGCATTTACTGGTAGTAGCAACCACTAGTAATAGTACTGATAGTGTATTTACTGGAAGTAGCAACCACTAGTAACAATACTGATGGTGCATTTACTGGTAGTAGCAACCACTAGTAATAGTACTGATAGTGTATTTACTGGAAGTAGCAACCACTAGTAACAATACAGATAGTGCATTTACTGGTAGTAGCAACCACTAGTAATAGTACTGATAGTGCATTTACTGGAAGTAGCAACCACTAGTAACAATACAGATAGTGCATTTACTGGTAGTAGCAACCACTAGTAATAGTACTGATAGTGCATTTACTGGTAGTAGCAACCACTAGTAACAATACTGATGGTGCATTTACTGGTAGTAGCAACCACTAGTAATAGTACTGATAGTGTATTTACTGGAAGTAGCAACCACTAGTAACAATACAGATAGTGCATTTACTGGTAGTAGCAACCACTAGTAACAATACTGATGGTGCATTTACTGGTAGTAGCAGCCACTAGTAATAGTACTGATAGTGTATTTACTGGAAGTAGCAACCACTAGTAATAGTATTGATAATGCATTTACTGGTAGTAGCAACCACTAGTAACAGTACTGATAGTGCATTTACTGGTAGTAGCAACCATTAGTAATAGTACTGATAGTGCAGTTACTGGAAGTAGCAACCAATAGTAATAGTACTGATAGTGCATTTACTGGAAGTAGCAAACACTAGTACTCGTACTGATAGTGCATTTACTAGTAGTAGCAACCACTAGTACTGGTAGTGATAGTGCAATTATTGGTTGTAGCAACCACTAGTACTGGTACTGATAGTGCATTTACTGGTAGTAGCAACTACTAGTACTAGTAAAGATAGTGCATTTACTGGTAGTAGCAACCAATAATACTAATATTTATTGTGCATTTACTGGTTGTAGCAACCACTAGTACTGGTAGTGATAGTGCAATTATTGGTTGTAGCAACCACTAGTACTGGTAGTGATAGTGCAATTATTGGTTGTAGCAACCACTAGTACAAATACTGACAGTCCATTTTCAGGTAGTAGCAACCACTAGAACTAATACTGATAGTACATTTACCGGTAATAGCAACCACTAGTACAAATACTGACAGTGCATTTATTGGTTGTAGCAACCACTAGAGCTAATACTGATAGTACATTTACCGGTAGTAACAACTACTAGTACTAGTAATGATAGTGCATTTACCGGTAGTAGCAACCACTAGTAATAGTACTGATAGTGCATTTACTGGTAGTAGCAACCACTAGTAATAGTACTGATAGTGCATTTACTGGTAGTAGCAACCACTAGTAATAGTACTGATAGTGCATTTACTGATAGTAGCAACCACTAGTAACAATACTGATGGTGCATTTACTGGTAGTAGCAACCACTAGTAATAGTACTGATAGTGTATTTACTGGAAGTAGCAACCACTAGTAACAATACAGATAGTGCATTTACTGGTAGTAGCAACCACTAGTAACAGTACTGATAGTGCATTTACTGGTAGTAGCAACCATTAGTAATAGTACTGATAGTGCAGTTACTGGAAGTAGCAACCAATAGTAATAGTACTGATAGTGCATTTACTGGAAGTAGCAAACACTAGTACTCGTACTGATAGTGCATTTACTAGTAGTAGCAACCACTAGTACTGGTAGTGATAGTGCAATTATTGGTTGTAGCAACCACTAGTACTGGTACTGATAGTGCATTTACTGGTAGTAGCAACTACTAGTACTAGTAAAGATAGTGCATTTACTGGTAGTAGCAACCAATAATACTAATATTTATTGTGCATTTACTGGTTGTAGCAACCACTAGTACTGGTAGTGATAGTGCAATTATTGGTTGTAGCAACCACTAGTACTGGTAGTGATAGTGCAATTATTGGTTGTAGCAACCACTAGTACAAATACTGACAGTCCATTTTCAGGTAGTAGCAACCACTAGAACTAATACTGATAGTACATTTACCGGTAGTAGCAACCACTAGTACAAATACTGACAGTGCATTTATTGGTTGTAGCAACCACTAGAACTAATACTGATAGTACATTTACCGGTAGTAACAACTACTAGTACAATGATAGTACATTTACCGGTAGTAACAACTACTAGTACAATGATAGTACATTTACCGGTAGTAACAACTACTAGTACTAGTAGTGGCACTCATGTGGACTACGCTGGAGTTTAAAGAGGGTGACCGCCAAAACCACATAGACATTGTTGCTGTGTATCTAGAAAGTTTGTTTCTACGTTGAGATAGAATGGCCACTTGTCATAGGAGTCGCTTCGTAGTGTCCAGGCCATGATTTATTTAAACCCATAGCCTCACCGTGGATCCCACGACCCAGGATGTTTAAGGCAGGCACTCTGTTACCTCTATCTTCGGCTCCTCATTTAATATGAAAAATAAATAAATGTCCAACCCCGTCTATTCGAACAATAAATAACGCTTTATAGTTTTAACCTATAATAATATAAATAGAAACTCAAAGGAGAATTTTCCTTGAATTTAAAGACAAACAATATGTTGCACTATTGTGTGTGGCTTCTGTTTTGACTTTCCTTGACTGTCAAGACAGCATAAATCATGGTTATTTCACAGAAAATCATAACACCAAAATGTGATATAACAATAGAAGGAAATATTATTAACTATGTCGATCAATTCAGTATGTGGATAACTCATAACAGCAGATGTAATGGAGGAAATTAACAGCAGAATAGGTCAAGTAAGAGCTAAATTTCTGAAGATGAATAGTGTCTTATTCATTCAGTCACTTTCAATGAATGCCAGATACAGATTACCGAAATATTATATCGAACCTGCTCCACTGTGTGGCTGGGAATCTTGGAATACCTTGGACGGCTAGAGTATCTAACATCGAGTGCCGGAAAGAGGCTAATAAAAGCAGAACTTTAAACGCAACAGTACAATAGAGAAAAGCGGTGTTCTCTGGTCATATAATGTGAAAAGACCATTTAGAACACCGTGAAGACCGGACCGATCAGCGGTAGAAGGGCTACATGCAGAAGGGTAGAAAGATAGTAGTTATATTTGTAGGTTTCAGGTAGCATTTGTGGGGGTTTATGTGGGTAATTGCCCCATAAATGCTTATATGTTTGTTATATCGCCCCCTTGTTTCGTCACAAAATCGGACCTCAAATGACCTAGTATTATTTTCTGTTTCTTCCCTGTGAACCGGACCGACGCGGTGTGCAGTGATCGGCGCGAACAGGCACACGATCCGACGCGAACCGGACCGATACGTCGTGTGTAGATATGGAAACCCATCCATGCAGATATCGAACCACAGTCACACAGAGATTGAAGTCAGTATGACAGATTGGAAAACGACATTATTCATTACTCGAGTTACCTCGTCAATAAATTTTCAAGGCTCAGAATGATAGTTACAATTATTTCGACGGTGTCCATATAGGATATCCATTTTTCCATCTCTATGTTTCTAACTCAAACTCCATGTAACTCAAACTCCATGTTTCAACTCTAGGCCAGATTATGCGTAATAAATACTTTCTTTTTGCATATCCTTTACAGGACATCGCTGTCAACACCAGCATCTTTCAGCTGTATTTTGATTTCTTGGCAACATTACGCTCAGTAGTTTAATCAATACTAGCGAGGTATATTTTAACATAATTAATTCGCCTAATAAGATACAAAAATTGTTCTATTTCTAGTAGGTATAACGTAGATTATTAGATTATTAATCTGACAACCAAAATACTTATTTCAAATAATATAATTAATAAGTTTTTGCAATAATCTTTGAAAAATAAGAAAATAATAACTGCGCCAGTTACATCTCTTTGCAAACTAGAATAAATAGTCTCCCTTTGCTTGTTTCCTCGATAGTCTCCCCTGAACTGTCTTTGGCAGTTTACCCGCGGGCACAAACAAGCATTAACCGCTCAGCCCATCACGCGCGTGAGAGAAATATGATAGCAACTGGCCAACGGGCCTGCTTTTAACAACGTACTGATAAATTTGACGCTAATTAACCTCGCATGCAGCCGCGGTCTGGCGTGTAAAGCCGGGTAGAGAAATTTGGAATGTAGAGGTTTTAAATTAACAAATAACTACAGTCAATGGAGACGGAGCGCTTATGGGAATGTCCCGAATGCTGTGATGTCGGTTCCTAGATCAATCAATCAATCAATCAATAACTACAGTCAGAAATTACTTCGGTACAATGGCGACGAGATGACGCGTTGTTCTTCGGGGAGACGCTGTTCAGTGTTTTTCTGTGGATTTCCTGTGGATTTCCTGTGGATTTCTTGTGGATAGTGTTTTCCTGTGGATTGTGTAATGTTATTTCGTGTTCGTTTATTGGAAGTGTTCACAAGAAGCCACGGAAGGCAGGTGGTGGATGAAATTTTGAGGGCAGCCGACAGATATTTGTTGGTTATGGTCTCGAGTTTCACGACGGCAGGCAGAGGATCTCTTTCGAGAGACAATGGTTGCGGTCATCCGGCCAGTATGGTCACTGCAATAGAGGAAAGCAACGGCAAACTACCTCTTTGAAAGTGCCAAGTACATTATGATTCGCTTAAAGACTGATCATGACAAGACAAGGACAGAGACATTAAAATTAGCAACATGGAACGTTAGGACGTTAAATTACGACGGAAAATTAGAGAACATAAAATAAGAAATACAAAAAGGAAAAAATAATATTTTAGGGATGTGCGAAACGAAATGGACAGGAGCAGGCATCAAAATAGATGAAGATTGTAAGATTATTTATTCTGGAGGTGAAAATCGACAAAGGGGAGTGGCAATAATTTTGGACCGGAAAACATCAACATCTATTCAGGGATATTTGGCCGTGTCGGACAGAGTTCTACTAGTTAAATTGAGTGGCAGACCTTTTAGCATAAATGTTATTCAAGTATATGCCCCAACAGGAGAGTCCAGTGAAGATAGTGTAGAGGAATTTTACAATGACATAGAGTCTGCCTTAAAGAAATGTAAAAATTCAGAAATAAACATCATAATAGGAGACTTCAATGCAAAAGTAGGAAATCAAGGTGATAGATACACAGTAGGAGACTATGGTTTAGGAGAGCGAAATGAAAGAGGATACAGACTTGTAGAGTGGGCAAAAGGAAAGGAAATGATTATTGGAAACACATTTTTTAAGCAACACCCTAGAAGATTATGGACATGGAGGAGTCCTGAAAGCAGGATCAGAAACTAGATTGACTACATTCTGATTAGCAGAAGATTTAGAAACGCACTAACGGTAGCAAAAACAGTTCCCAGTGCTGATTGTTATAGTGACCACAGACTACTTACAGGAACATTGAGGATAAAGCTGAATAAAGTCAAGTATATAACAGGAAACACTAAATATGATTTGTGTACATTGAGTATTGACAAGGAAATGCAAAACAAATTCAACATAGAAGTACAGAACAGATTTGATATATTGTCTGATCTAGAGATATTATTCCAGGATGTGAATTATCAATGGGAAATGTTAAAGAATTCAATCTGATTGGCTGCAGAAACAACTATTCCAAAATTAAAGAAGGTTGCTCGTAAGAAATGGATGACTAAAGAAATTTTACACCTCATGGAAACAAGAAGACTCAACAAAAATAATTCTGCCAAATATGAAGAAATTCACAGACAAGTCAGAATATTATATAGGAATTCAAAAGAATCATGGCTTCACGAAAAGTGCTTAGAAATTGAAAAACAACACAACAGTCAAAATACCAAATTAGTGCACGAAAGAATTCAGGAACTTACTAATAAAAGAACAAGTGCATCAACATGCTGTTTAAAAACGAAACATGGCAAAATCATAATAGAAAAAGATCAGATTCTACATGTATGGACAGATTATATGAAAAACCATAACCTGAAAACAGGGAGGAACAGTATGATATTAGATTTAATAATGAAGGACCACCAATTTTAAAGATGGAGGTTCAAAATGTTTTTAAGCATATGATAGCTTGCAAGGCCCCCGGTGCAGATAACATCACAACAGAAATGATTGAAGCTTTCGAAGAATTTGGATTAGAGCAAGTCACCAGAATGCTGAACACATTATATGATACTGGAGATATACCTTCTGAATTATGTAATTCAGTATTTATTGCAATCCCAAAGAAATCAGGAACCTTGGAGTGTGATCAACATAGAACGATTAGTATAATGAGTCACATCACAAAGAGGTTGTTACGAATTATCATGCAAAGAGTGAGGAAGAAAATACAACCTGAAATAGGGGAAGAATAATGTGGGTTTGTAGAAGGAAAGGGTACAATTAATGCTGTGTATATGCTGCGAACAGTTATTGAACGTGCTATAGAAGTAAACAAGGATATACATCTTTGCTTTATTGACTATACAAAGGCTTTTGATAGAGTTAGACATGTCAACATGGTGGATATGCTTGCAGATCTACAAATTGATGGGAAAGACATTAGACTTATAAAAAACATATATTGGAAACAAACAAGCTGCCATAAGGATTGATAATGAAGTGTGACAATATCAACCTATTAAGAGAGGTGTTAGGCAGGGATGTGTAATATCTCCGGATCTTTTTTTCTCTATACAGTGAAAATATTTTCAGAAATGTAGAAGATATAAATGGAATCAGCATTGGAGGAAGAAACATCAATAACATTAGATATGCAGATGATACAGTATTGATTGCAGACAATGCACAGGATCTGCAACAATTAGTAGATGCGGTTGTTGTGAGCAGCTGGGGTTGGAATTAAATTGTAAGAAGACACAGGTTATGGTCGTCACTAGGAAGAACGAAGTACCACAATGTAATATACAAGTAAATGGGAATATTCTTCAACAAGTGAATCGATACAATTATCTCGGAACAGTCATAACATCTGATGGGAGATGCCTTGAAGAGATTAGAACAAGAATCGCCATGGCGAAAGTAGCCTTTAGCAAGATTCAAAACATTCTGACCAATAAAAAGATGTCAATTGAAACGAGAAAAAGAGTGTTGAGGGGTACATAGAGCCTGTTCTTTTGTATGGATGTGAAACTTGGACAATGTGCAGTCAAGCTGAAAAACTTTTGATGGCTACAGAAATGTGGTTTCTGAGGAAAATGCAAAGAGTACCATGGACAGATAGAAAAACCAATGATTAAGTACTACACGAGACAAATGACAATCGTAGACTAATTAGAGAAATTAGACGAAGACAGTCAAAACTTTTTGGACATGTTATGAGAAGAAATGGATTGGAGAACTTATTGACAACTGGCAAGATCGAGGGGAACAGACCAAGAGGAAGACCGAGAGGAAAATACCTGGATGGCTTGACCACGTGGCATGGACGAGACACGAACACTGAGCTGATCCACGACTCTGGTGATCGAGTGAAATGGCGAGTCATGACCGCCCACCCTTTCCGGCATGGCACATGATTGATTGAATGACTGATCATTCAGAGCCTTGAAAATTTATTGACGAGTCCATTATTTAGCCTACTCGAGGTAACTCGAGTAATGATTAATGTCATTTTTCAATCTGTCATATTGACTTCAATCTCTGTTCGACTGGGGTTTGATATCTGCGTGGATGGGGTTCGATATCCACACACGACGTGTCCGGTCCAGTTCGCGTCGTATCGCGTGATCGGTTCGCGCCGATCACTGCACACCGCGTCGATCCGGTTCGCCCGGAAGTACCGGAAAATAATAACTAGGTCTCTTGAAGTCCGATATTGGAACGAAATAAGGAGCGAGATAACAAACATGTAAGAATTTATGGGGCAATTACCCACATAATCCCCCACAAATGCTACCTGAAACCTATAAATATAACTACTCATGATGCTGTGTGGCCTAAGACGGTGGCATTGAGGATTTTCTTCACTAGAATTGATCCAGAACACCGAGGACCAAGATATGTGGGGGTAAAAATAACATTATCGCATACGCCAATTTACTAGGGACATGATACCGATCATCATCGTCATCATCCTCATCATCATCATCATCATCATCATCATCATCATCATCATCATCATCATCATCAATATCATCAGCATTATCATCATCATCATCATCTTCATCATCATCATCACCATCAGCATCACCATCTTCATCTTCATTATTATGATGGAAATGGAGGTCAGCATGGCCGAATGGATTGGAGTGATCGTTCTTAAACATCCGATGTGGTGATGGTGAGGTATGGAGCTTCAACCTCTACACGGATCAGCTGGACTAAAATGTTAACTTCTCGTCCTTGACTTGGGGACTTAAATTACAAGTACCTCTGAAGTCGAAGTAGGTTGACCAGATGGCGAGGGACACTAGTAATAGGGAAAGCTAACCCACACGTAAAATTTAGTCCAGTGCTACTAGAAGTGGCGTGTATGGACTACGCTTGAATTCTAGAGAGCGAGCTTAAAACAATGATGGCAATGATGAGAATGATGATGGTGGTGTTGATAATGTTCATCACGATCAATATATACATAATGCTTGCTTGCTTGTGTTCGTTGGCTTGAGCTCCAACGCGAAGTCCTGTATGTCGGATGAAGGCATCCTGTTGTCCAACATCAGTGTGATGTCATACAGGACCTGAGTTTTGCGTGAGTATCCGTTGTCCCATGTCTGGCTTATTGGTGTGCAGACTGGTGGTTTCTCGCCGTACAGGCAGACACTCTCCGACTTCGGAGGAATAGGCGATCCTACTGACTTTAGCCAGGACCCCGAAAGGACCTGTTGCCCAGGACGCTCGACGAGGACGCGTCAATAGGTCTTGGCCAGTATATAACCCGGCCCTGGTGCCTTGGAAACACCTCTGCGTCCCAATATATACATAATGACCATGATATGATACTGATGATGCAATCGATGTTTATTTTACTGGCCCCAAAAATAAACTGCTACTTGAATAACTATTGCAATAAATGTGATTATTAAACAATTTTACGTTTTCGAATTTTAAAAGTAAAATTCTTTATATAGATTTTTGGGGATACCAACTTTGTCTACCATCTCATCTAGTCTGATCTTTTTCCTTATATACCTTGTGGTGTCGAGTTAAAATATAAATATCGGGAGAGTTCATTTTTATGGGCTTCGTGTATCGAGATTCCCATGGACTCTGCTATTCCCTCGTCTATCGTTTACGTGGTTGGCCTCTTCTTGTGCTTCCATTTGGTCTGTACATCATTGCTTGTTTTGATATGGCCAAACCATTTGACATGCTGCCTTCTAATAAAATCTAGCGCTGCTATATTCCCCACTTTAGTCCTGATTTTTTTCATTTCTAATTTTCTCTCTTCTTGATACACCGAGTATTCTTCTCAGCATACTTATTACTGTAACTTTGTAACGACTACGAAATATATAAATGGCACTATCAAACTTTAGTTTTGATCTCACAAAAATACCAGATGCATACAACGTAGAAGTGAGGTGTCGTTTTGGGATCTTGATGTCTATACAAGAGGAAATGACACCTGATGAACTGCCAGTACAAGCTAGAGATATCTTGATAACAGCAGCCAAAGATTTAATTCCGACCTGGACTAAGCAACATAAGCCATGGATTAAACATTGCACGTTAGAATTAATAAAACAACGAAAGGAGCTGAAAAAGAAAGGAGAAACCGATAACAGTAGCATGAAGAATAAATCTTTAACACTAGAAATAAGAAAGAACACAGGAAAGGACAGAAACCTATGTATGCAAGATTGCAGTACCCGAATAGAGCAAAATTATAAAACTGGAAGAGATTACGAAATGTTCAAAGAATTGAAGTTATTGACAAGAAATGTTGAACCTCAATTAAAAGTTATCTGTGACAAGTTGGGAAATACCTTTACAGAATCTAGACAAATTCTAGAAAGATAGCAGGAATACTGCAGTGGAATGTATGATACGGATGACTGTGATGAAATGAACGATATATACGAACCAATGACGGTAGAGATTGAACCTGACCCCTCATTAGATGAAAGTACATGAAGAATGGTAAATCACCAGGATGTGATGAGATAGCAGATGAACTAATTGAAGTTTATCACGCATTATGTAAAAAGATATGGAAATATGGTATATGGCCAAAATATCGGAAGATAACTATCTTCATTCCAATACCAAAAAGGGCAACCTGAATTTATGCACCAACTATAGAACATTTGCCATAATCAGTCATGCAAGTAAAACTCTACTACAAATCATAATAGGAAGACTTCGTAAGAAAATGGAAGAAGAGATTAGCGTGGTTCAAGCTGGATTTAGACAAGGAAGAGGAACAAGAGATCACATTCTCAATATGCGGTTAATAATAGAGAAGTGCGGAGAATTTAATTTAAACCTATTCTCATGTTTTGTGGATTGTTCAAAGGCAGTTGACTGTGTACAACATCAGAAATCTTGGGAAATCATGAGGAATATGGGTTTTCCATCACATGTAGTACAACTCATAAAAATGCTCTATCTTGACCAACAAGCAGCGGTTAGACTTGATGGCGAGACATCAGATTTGTTTGACTTTAAGCAAGGAGTCCGTCAGGGCTGTGTGCTGTCACCCTATTTGTTTAACCTGTACGCCGAAAGTACAATCAGAAATGTCAGAGATGATATAACCAGGGGGCAATATGATGCCCTTATATCGGTAGTCATGAAATACCAGAGATTCGATATGCTGATTATACAGTATTACTATCCACATCCCAGAATGGTATAGACAACCTAATAACCTCAACCCAAAGAAATAGTGAAAATCACAACTTATATCTTAACATAGCAAAAACAAAGATAATGCATACAGATAAACTACTATGGAGAAAGAAATACTTGGTAATGAAGAAAGATTGAAGGTGGTGGAAAATTTTGAATATCTTGGGTCATTGATTACCAACAATGGTGACACAATGAAAGAAATTAAACGACGACTATCAATTGCTCTTCAAAGATTAAAACAACTGAATAAATTATGGAGTGGGACAGATAGAACTACAAAAATTAGATTTTTAAGAGCATGCATCTTTCCCATTGCAAAATACGCCTGTGAGACATGGACACTTACTAAAAAAGCTGAACAGCTCGTACATGCCATTTAATATAAATGTTACAGACGGGTTCTAATGATATCTTGGGTAAAGAAAAGAACAAATGCATCCATACTTCAAGAGCTGAATATTGAAGAAGGTTGGCTATTAAAGACGATAAATCAAACAAAATTGATATATTTTGGTCACTTGAAACGTCATGAGAGTTTGGAGATAACAATAATGGAGGGGTATATGCCTGGGAAGAGAGGAAGAGGAAAGCCAAAGGGAAGATTGGTGCATAGTGTGGAGGATAATCTCCAAATGGGTGTGTCGGACGCGGGACATCTTGCTTGTTATCGAGAATTTTTCCGGAAGGTTGTTATGGGAGTGAGGTTCTGCAACGGACATGCTACTGAATTAATGAATGAATGAATGAATGAATGAATGAATGAATGAATGAACGACCTATCAAACTTAACATCAGTAGACATTTATCTCCCATTAAGCAAAATGGTGTTCTTTTACAGCTGATCAATTTGCCTTTCATCTCATCTGTTATTTATCAAAATATCCATATGAAATTATCATGGAAAACGCA
This sequence comes from Cepaea nemoralis, assembly GCA_014155875.1. NCBI lineage: Eukaryota > Metazoa > Mollusca > Gastropoda > Stylommatophora > Helicidae > Cepaea > Cepaea nemoralis. Next base: position 52,621 of record JACEFZ010028505.1, on the reverse strand, counting down.
TGGATCTCTATATAATTTGCATTATTTTATTCCGCTAAAGTGCGATTTCATTGTATGACGAAGAGTGGGGAGAAAGTGGGAGATATAAACACACGTCAAAACATAAATAATGGCAGGTTCACGATGGTGGCCTAGAGATAAATTTCTGAAGAACTATGTCAGACACAATTATTAGATGAATATTAGATCAGCCGCCCAGTATCATGTATGTTCACGGTTTAATTCCTCAAGACCTGGTGACTGGTCTCTGCCAGCAGTGGCGTGCAGAGGTTCTTTGATGCCCAGGGCCAACCCCTTGATTGGATGCCCCTAAATTGTTCTTTCCCTAATTCGCTCCCCATCCCCTCCGACTGCACTTTGCTGCCCCCTCTTCCTAACTGGATGCCCCCCTCCGGCTGGATGCCCGGGGCCGTCGCACACCCGCACCCCTCTCTGCACGCCACTGTCTGCCAGGGAAGTCTAGACAGTACAGACAGATAATGAAGTCAATACGGAGGTCGAGATGTAAATATATTTCAGAGGGTAATGATGCAAGCAGATAAACTACACTTCTTGTCAAATTTCCTTCCCATAATATTCTCTGCATTTTACGAGACTAGATGGATCCAGAGGGCTACTGTCTCAGATTATCGAACGTTTTCACTATTGAATATTCATGCCATGCACCATTGTTAAAAAGTCCGTAAATTAATTACTGAACTGACAAATCTATCTATCTATCTATCTATCTATCTATCTATCTATCTATCTATCTATCTATCTATCTATCTATCTATCTATCTATCTATCTATCTATCTATCTATCTATCTATCTATCTATCTATCTATCTATCTATCTATCTATCTATCTATCTATCTATCTATCTATCTATCTATCTATCTATCTATCTATCTATCTATCTATCTATCTATCTATCTATCTATCTATCTATCTATCTATCTATCTATCTATCTATCTATCTATCTATCTATCTATCTATCTATCTATCTATCTATCTATCTATCTATCTATCTATCTATCTATCTATCTATCTATCTATCTATCTATCTATCTATCTATCTATCTATCTATCTATCTATCTATCTATCTATCTATCTATCTATCTATCTATCTATCTATCTATCTATCTATCTATCTATCTATCTATCTATCTATCTATCTATCTATCTATCTATCTATCTATCTATCTATCTATCTATCTATCTATCTATCTATCTATCTATCTATCTATCTATCTATCTATCTATCTATCTATCTTTCTATCTATCTATCTATCTATCTATCTATCTATCTATCTATCTATCTATCTATCTATCTATCTATCTATCTATCTATCTATCTATCTATCTATCTATCTATCTATCTATCTATCTATCTATCTATCTATCTATCTATCTATCTATCTATCTATCTATCTATCTATCTATCTATCTATCTATCTATCTATCTATCTATCTATCTATCTATCTATCTATCTATCTATCTATCTATCTATCTATCTATCTATCTATCTATCTATCTATCTATCTATCTATCTATCTATCTATCTATCTATCTATCTATCTATCTATCTATCTATCTATCTATCTATCTATCTATCTATCTATCTATCTATCTATCTATCTATCTATCTATCTATCTATCTATCTATCTATCTATCTATCTATCTATCTATCTATCTATCTAATCTATCTATCTAGCTATCTATCTATCTATATCACATTCAACAATACAATACATTACGAGGCATTTCGAACATGCCTGATCAATTATTACCACGAAGCCAAAGTTGATTATAGAAAAGACCGACAAGGAGCGGAGGTGGAAGTCAAAATATCATCTCCCCTACACACATTGCATTTATACAACACGCAAAATAAAATTTTAATACAAGGGGCAAACGCCGTCATGTCTGAGTGGCTCGCGACACAATTCGTCGAAATTGAACAGGCAGCACTCAAACTGACAAGTGACTCACTAAACACACCTGCCGACTTCAGCACGCTAGTGTCTGCCGTAAAACCAACACAGCCTACAGCGGTCATGCTATTGTCAGACAGAACCATAAAATCAACACAGCCTGCAGCCGCTGTCGTTACAGCATCAGGCGATAGTAACAACATACTCCAACATACCACGACTCAACACACCAGCAGCTCGAACTCAGCTTCTTCTAACCAACCAGTGTTGCTAGCCATTGAATACCCGATGGGGAGCCTAGGGGACAGTATACAACCAAATGAAAACAATTCAAACCAACTTGAGGTTGCACCATCGGTACTAGATGAATGCCCAGCTACAAAACAACACTCATGCGGTTGTCAGCAGCACATTGAAAGGTTAGAGGCAAGTTTGAAGGTACTTTTAGACGCCGCCTCTGACAACACAGACAAGATCGCCAGGATCACTAATGACTATATCAACCTCAAGTCAGAGGTCGCTCTCCTGAGAGAGGAAAATGATATTCTGAAACACACTATTGATCAGGCAGTACAGACTAACAGCTTCGAAACAACACAACCATCCCTGGGAGCGCCAACTATACAGACAGCGAATACACATCAACAAACAGACAAACCCATTGAACAGGACTCGACATTTCCCATAGAAGTGAAAGTCAGCAATCGATTTGAACTACCAAAAGAGCAATTGGTAAGCGGCAGTCAGTACGACGAGACATTGCCGACAGACAACCCGCCTATTCAAGAAACGGCTGGTAACCGGCAAGAAGGCAGTCCACAGCCGGATAATTATCAATGGCAGAATCAACGTGCAAGACGTACCAGAAGCCAGTACATACAGAGACTACCAACTGACTGCACCCACTTGATAATTGGCAACTCCTTGATGAAAGGCATATACAGTGATCGTATGTCCTCATCACACGCCGATATAGCTACAACAAATTCCACTTCCAGGTGCAGGGTTAGACAGTCTAACAAACAGTATACGTAGAATCGAAATCAACGAAAGCGTGAAGAGGATTACAATACATATAGGAATTACTGACACTATGAGAAACCACAATATTACCATTTCTCAGTTACGGAAACTACTAGACTTATTACGCCATAATTTTCCAAATTCTAAAGTGTTTTTCTCTTCCATCATACCACCATGTTATGGCACCGAACGTCGACTAGCCGACATAAACAACAACACCCTAGAGAAATTATGTACTCAGTATAATGTACACTTTATCAATAACACACCATTTTTTACATCTCAAAGAGGCGCGCCAAAGAAACGACTGTACAGCGACCAGATCCACGCATCTACATTAGGTTATAGCTTCCTTGCTAAGAATATCAAGTATCCGGAGAGGGCACAAAACAAGACCAACACACAAACACGACGAACATTGACTACTGAAGCCAGTCGAAATATCCCCATCACCCCGGATAAACGTCAGCTGACGTCTGACCCCCGAACGCCTGCTATTCAAGGTGCACACATGCTACCAAGAATAAATCAACCTCTCCTTCCTACCCCCACCCTCACTAGTGAAGGAAATAACTACCAGGAAGATTTCCCTAACCTCACTTCCAACGAACCCTCGTTGCAAGCAGCGGTACACACGCACGGCAGTAATACCACCTTGACACACCAAGATCAAGACAGCTATGGGCTCCATAGCAGACAACAAGAGGTTCCGCATCACCCAATTCACGCCAGCAATGAGCGAACAAGTAGGCGACAACAGGTTCCGCATCACCAAGATCACGCCAGTAATGAGCGACCAAGCGGACAACAACAGGTTCCGCATCATTGGAGTCCAGAACTTCTATACTTGATGCGTTTTAGTCCTGCCGCACTGAATCAAGCCCTTATGATGTCTCTACAATACAGACCTGTGTGATAGGATACGTATTAAAAACGGAACCCTATATGAATTGATACCAGCAACAGAGCTTCCTCCTTGAACTTTAATCGCTTACTGCTTAACGTTTTATTTCCCGTGTGGGATACACCGCTTTAAACAGAGACATTGACTTGTATAGTCATTTATTAATTCTTTTGGGTAACAGTTGGTTACTTAGCTTGTGAAGTAGGTTATTTCAGTTTAATTATTTGTTGTATGTTCTTTAATTCGTTTTGTTCCATGTTTGCATTATATTCGTTGGTCTAATTAGTTATATCGTTATAATACTGTCATTTACTTATCGATTTGTATTACTGATATTTTGTAAGTTAATGTAATTGTGATTTTTTTATTATCTTGTATTTTTGCTTAACTTTGACTAATTTACACTTTCTTCGTGGATAAAATGTCTGAGAAGTGGCAACACTGGCTTAATAAGTCAGGAATACGCCTTGGACACTTAAACAGTTGCAGCTTATTTAACAAGCTACCAGAGTTATCTTCTATTCTTAATCACAATTTTCATTTATTCGGCCTTAGTGAAAGTAGGCTTAATGATAAAATTTCAGATGAGGACATCTCTATTAAAGGGTACAAAGTTTTTAGAAGGGATCTCTGTAGGAAACAAGAGACAGGCATAGTAACCTATGTTTCTAATTTACTAAATGCTCACCGTAGGCTCGACTTTGAAACTTGCGAAATAGAATATATTTGGTTAGAGCTGAAACTTCAAAACCGCACACCCCTGAAAATTGGCTACCTCTATCGAAATCCCAGTGCTGGACACGTCTGGTACGAAAACTTCACTACCATGATGGACGTGGTTTCGCTTCCGGGAAGGAAATTATACTACTCGGAGACTTTAACATTGACACCAACAAATCCAACATAATATGGGGAAATATAATTGCATCATACAATTTCCAACAAATAGTACAACAAGCTACTAGAGTAACAAAGTCATCTTCAACAGTCATAGATCACATTTATGTAACTTGCTCAGACAACATCATAGAATGCACCGTACCCAATTGTGCAATGAGCGATCACTACCCAATATGCTGCACGTGGTCTAAAAAGGGAATTAAAACTCCTAAACATAAACACATAAGTGTAAAATATAGAAGTTACAAAAATTTCAACCAAAACGCATTTTTACAGGACTTGCTCAGTTCACCTCTAGACTATGTTTATCAGCTTTCTGACCCGGACGATGCTCTGGAGTTCTGGATGAAAACCTTTATTGATGTTTTTGATAGACATGTGCCAGTCAAGGAAGTTCGAGTAAAACACCACGTCAAGCCACCTTGGATCACTCAGGAAATACTTGAAATTATGAGAGATAGAGATAAAGCACATAAAAAGCGGGATCTCAGTGCATACCGTACTCTTAGAAACAAAGTTCAATATACCATACGACGGGAACAGAAAAATTACTTTAAGAACTTAGTAATGGATAAAACAAATAGTAAGGATATATGGAAGGCAATTAACACCTTGACAAACAAGTATAACTTCCGCAATTCTTTACCATCAAATCATATTATATGCGACCAATTCAGTGATCTTTTTTCAAACTGACATAGACCAGTTGAAGGCTTCAATACCTTATTCTCCTTGCAACTTATCTTTATTGTCATCGTTTTGCGAGAATAGATGCTCCCGCGATATTCTTTCCGACATACCGCTAATGACAATCACTGAAGTATTCACTTACCTCAGTAACCTAAAAAACACAAACCTCATCTGGGTTAGATGGAATCAGCAACCGGATTCTCCGTTGTGCTGCGCCAGTGATCTGTATATCACTAACCTATGTATATAATCAGTGTCTCACCAAAGGCCACTTTCCATCAGCTCTCAAAATCGCCAAAGTGTACCCTCTTCTTAAATCTGGTTCATTAGACAATGGTCTCCCGAACAATTACAGACCCATTTCTTTACTATCATCACTATCTAAGCCACTAGAAAAACACATCCATAAAGTAACATTACAGTATTTAGTTCGCAACAAGCTTATTGTTGACAGCCAATCAGGATTTCGACCAAAATATTCTTGCCATACGGCCCTAACAAACATGATAGAAAATTGGCACCAGAATATAAACAACAACAGTCTATGTGGAACTGTGTTTATTGATTTCAAGAAAGCATTTGATATGATAGATCATCTTATTTTAATTAAAAAACTTGAGACAATGAAAATTGGCCCTAATGTAGTCACTCTAATATCATCTTTTCTATCAAACAGAAAGCAAGTAGTATCACATAATAAATCTCTGCCTCAAACCACTACCTTCAATATTGGAGTACCGCAAGGCTCTATTCTTGGCCCTCTCCTATTTGCCATATATATTAACGATCTACCTTTGCATCTTTTGTCGTCCTGCGATCTATTTGCAGACGACTGTACAGTGTACACAAACGCTGAAAACTGTATTTTACTTGAGTCGTCTTTACAACAAGAATTAAATAATGTAGTTAGGTGGAGCTATTCAAACCGTATGCAAATTAGCATCACTAAAACAAAATCAATGTTATTAACAACCAGACAAAGACTTCAGACTCTAAGCTCACACACAACACTTCAACTTCACATCGATAACATGCCAGTAGAAAGTGTAATTGAGCACAAAACATTAGGCCTAATCATTGATAGAAACCTAACCTTTAATTCCCACGTTCAAGTGCTCATTAAACAAACAGCGAAAAAAGTCTACCAACTCGCCAAAATTAAAAACTTCCTTGATGAGGACACAAGGAAACTATTCTATACTTCTCATATACAGACACACTTTGACTACTGCTCTACGATCTGGGACGGTTGTTCTAATTCAAACACCAAGCGACTTTACTCACTCCAGAAACGGGCCATGAGTCTAATTTATAGCAAACATTTAACTGACAATCCTAGCCTGTATAAACGCCTTCAGTTACTACCACTCCGTAAACGCCTGCTTTTGAATAAAGCTAAACTAATTCACAAAATCCTGCATCGGAATGCCCCAAATTACCTCTGGCCATTGTTTAAATATAATGCTAGACACAGTAAACGTTTAAATATATTACACATTCCGAAGCCTAGGATTGACTTATACAAAACAAGCTTAACGTACTCTGCAGCGTACTCTCCTTTTCATATAATCGCAAATTATTCGAACACTATCTCAATATGGATTACCTTCCCCCTTAATAATAGAGATAATAATAATAATAACAAAACCCTAGTATAACAGCCAGTCCCCTTTTGATAGTGCCAGTATATTCCACATGGCTAACAACAAGTGTCTGACCATTATCTAATATTACTGTGTCGTGTAGTTTTGATGTTCGCATTTTGCCCATGCCTTTATAATGCATATCGTTTATATTGTTGTTGTTCTCTGTTAGCCTTGAATGATGTGTGTATGAAATAATGTATGAAAGAGAGTGATAGAAGGGCAGAATGTTAGACGGGCCTGCGTGCCCAATTCTTAACCCTTTGAAAATAAAGTTTGTTAGTTCGTTCGTTCGTTCGTTCTATCTATCTATCTATCTATCTATCTATCTATCTATCTATCTATCTATCTATCTATCTATCTATCTATCTATATATCCATCCCTCCCTCCCTCCCTCCCCCCATCCATCCATCCATCCATCCGTCCGTCCGTCCGTCCGTCCGTCCGTCTGTCTGTCTGTCTGTCTGTCTGTTTGTCTGTCTATCTATCTAGCTAGCTAGCTAGCTTTCTATCTATCAGTCTATCTTTCTGTCTGTCTGTCTGCCGGTGCGTGCGTCCGCCAACACGACGATTGACACAGTACATTATCGTGAGCACTCGGTCATAAAAATGTCTGTCAGACGATTTGTTAGTTACATAGCTAGATAGCTATCTACCTAGCTAGTTAGTTAGTCAGTTGGTTAATTAGTTAGTTAGTTAGTTTTTTAGTTAGTTAGTTAGTTAGTTAGTTGGCTGGTTGGTTGGTTGGTTGCTTGGTTGGTTGGTTAGTTGGTTGGTTGGGTGGTTGATTGGGTGGGTGAGTGGGTGGCTGGTGGTTGGTTGGGTGGTTGGTGGTTGGTTGGGTGGGCAGTTGGTTTTTTGAGTGGTTGGTTGGTTAGTTGGTTGGTTTTTTGGTCTTCAGAGTATCCTCAGTGCACATCTAATCATTCCTCCCCCACCACTTTTCCCGTCAGCATCTCTCTTATTATGTAGCGGTCTAGGACCGCAGTTCTGTGTTGGTTGGCAGTTCTTTTTTGCACCCCTTGATAGCGCTCTTGTCTGGCTTCGTCTCTTTTAACTAAATGGTCTTGCAGTCTGGTCAAGGTTGAAGATTCACAGCCATCACTGGATTCGTTTAATAGTCGCTCCTCTCTAAGGGCATTTACTGTATCAGTCCGATTCATTGCTCGTCCGTTTATTTCAGTAGCTCTGCTCGCAAGCCTATCAGCTAGCACGACAATGTTGGAGACATGAGGAACTGGCTAAGGATGGAGTGTATTTCCGGTCGAGTTTAAGTAGAAGGAAAGACGTTATGCAAAAGACATGCAACATGATAATGCTATCAAATTTTTTTCACTTTTAATGATATTTCTATTTTTCCCTCCTCAATCCATTTATTAATAATTTCATGTGTCCGTTTCACGCTAAAGTATGTACTTTTCTCTCTTGTTCTTGCTATTTCATTTTAGTAATCAGCTTAGTGAAGTGCCATATTATATCTGAGCTGTTTATACCCGATTATATTAATCTGTTATGTTTAATTTTGGTTAGTAAAATTAGGCGAATGAGATCGTGATTTATTTAACCATGCCAAATTCTTTGATGAATATATGGATTTACTGTCGTTCAAAGACGCAATTTTAATTATGGGATAAGATGTCTTCTTCTTGAGCGTTCCGAGCCATTGAGGTTCTTTGCTGCAGATACAATCCGTCTCCATTCGTCTCTCTGGTGGACCTTCTCTTGCCAGTCGTTGATTCCAAGTGCTTGTAGATCTGTATATGTATTATCTCTCCACCGCCTTCTTGGTCTACCTCGGGGTCTACGGTCATTTATTTCCTGAGTGTAAGCGAGTTTTGTTTCCCTATTATCTTCCATTCTTTCTATATGCCCCAGCCATTGTAGTCTATTAGCCTTCATGATACCTAGTGATTAGCGGGGACTTAAACAGATCATAAATGTCTTTGTTACTTCTTCTTTTCCACTCTCCACTTTGTGTATCCCTAATGGGTCCAAAGATGCGTCTTAAAATTTTGTTCTCAAAGGTTTGTAACAAGGCTTCGTCTCCTTTTGTTGTACTCCAGGTTTCAGAGCCATACAGCACAACTGGTCTGATCAGTGTTTTGTATATTGTGATTTTGGTGTTACGAGATAGCGCCTTTGATTTTAGTAGATGTTGTAGTGCATAGTATGTCTTATTTCCAGAGTTGATTCTAGCTTGTATTTCTTCCCTTATGATGTTGGAGCAGTTGAAGATTGCACCCAGGTATTTGTATGTTTCCGTTCTTTTAATGGTCATATTATCTATTTGTATGTGGCCAGAGTTTTAGCCATTCCGTCTCTTGAAATTACCATATATTCTGTCTTATCTTGGTTGATAACCAGCCCCATCTGTTGGGCTTTTTCCTTTAAGTGAGTCAATATTTCCAATGTCTTTTGTTCACTTTGCCCTATAATATCTATATCATCTGCATAACCAAGCAGCTTGGATGTTCCTCCAATATCACATTCCTCCTTTACCTTCCTTACAACTTTCTCTAGAGCCAGATTGAAGAGTAGCGGCGATAGTGCATCACCCTGTTTCAAGCCAGATGTTATTTGGAAGGGGTCTGATTTCCTGCCTTTATATGTTACTATATTATAAGTATCTTCCATGCATAGTCTGGTCATGTTGATTAACTTCCTTGGTATTCCAAATTCCTGCATAGCATTCCATAGACTATTCCTATGGACACTATCATAAGCCTTTTTAAAATCCACAAAAATGTTATGGAGATCTCTTTTATATTCCCAATTTTTCTCGGCTATTTGTCGTAAGATAAATATCTGATCTATTGTTGGTCTGTTTTGTCTAAAACCCGCCTGGTAGTCACCTAATATGTCTTCTGAATATGGTTTTAGTCTATTTAGTAATACTGCGGATAGTATCTTATAACTTGTGGACAGTAGTGATATTCCTCTATAATTTCCACATTGGAACTTGTCTCCTTTCTTAAATGCTGAGAAGGGTGAGAACAGGTAGGCTTCGTGCAGAGTGGCTTGCTTCGCTTCGGAGGTCACGGGTAGTAAGCATCACCTGGATCTTTTCTCCTGGGCATGCCGGTGTGCTTGGGAATGAACAGGCGGACAGATTGGCTGGCTCGGCAAAATTTGGTGGAGTATTGATGCATGACAAGGCAGACGTGGTTGCGGCCTTGTGGGAGCACGTGTACACCTCGGAGGAGCAGATGGAGCACCATGGTCTGGTAAGAATGAGACAACGAGGTGTGACGAGGGGATCTGGCCGACGCTCGGCGCTCGGAGGAAAGGCGAGACGGACATATAATCAGATTGCTACTGGAACTATTAGTGTTGGAACTCTTCGCTGGCTGCTGGGGATGGAGACGGAGCGCTTATGGGAATGTCCCGAATGCTGTGATGTCGGTTCCTAAATCAATCAATCAATCAATCAATCAATCCTTTCTTAAAGATAGGTATCAATAATGACTCTTTCCAGTCATAGGGTAATTCTTCTGTCCTCCATATTTTTATTATTAATTAGTTCGTATAGCTTTAGATGTAATGCATGGCCACCTGCCTTTATAAATTCAGCAGCAATTCCATCAGTCCCAGTTGCCTTATTGTTTTTACGTCGTGTGATTACATATAGGATTTCTTCAAATGTAGGTTCTTCAATTTGTGGTTCGCATGTTAGAACCTCTTCCTGTGGGAAAATGTTACTTGGAGTTTCACAATTTAGTAATTCAACAAAATTATTCTTTCCATGTGTTGCACATTTCCTCATTGGTATTTATCATATTCCCATTTTTGTCTTTTAAACCATATGTGTTTGTTGGTGCCCTCGTTTCATTGACTTCAGTTCTTTAAAATTTTTCTGGATTCATTTTTCTGGTGATTAGTTTCCATATCTTTGATTATATTACTCATATATTCTCGCTTCTGCTGTCGGACTATTTTTGTAGCCTCTTTACATTCATTTCTATAATGCTCTTCCTTTTGGATGTTGTTGATGTCATTTAACCATAAATGTCTGGCATTCTTTTTCCTAATGACTGCTTCTTCACATTTTTGATTGAACCATCTGTTCTTTCTATGCGTGGTTAACACACCGAGACATTCTTCTGCGGTAGATTGAATTGTATTCTTGATGTTCAACCAAGTTTGGTCAACGCTTTCCTCCAAAGGGTTTTGCAGAGTTTCAAGTTTACATTTTATTTCATCTGTAAATTTCTCTTTGACTGTAATTTCTTGTAGTTTTTCTCTGTTATATGTTGGATGTAATCTTTGTAATTTAGTATAGAAAGCTCTCTTAAGTTTTATTTTAAATTTTGCTCCAACGAGGAAGTGGTCACTGTGGCACTCAGCTCCTCTATAACTTCTAACTTGCTGTATGTTTGATGCATTTCTGTTGTTAATTAAAATGTGATCTATTTGATTATAGGTTCTCTTGTCACATGATTTCCAAGTTTGTTTGTGTATATCCTTTCTTTGTAGTCTGGTACTGCTAATCTGCAGTCCTTTGGCTTCTGCCAGGTTGATGACTCTCCATCCATTATCATTTGAAGTTGTATGTAGGCTTTCCATACCGGCCACTTTTTTATTAGTTTGCTCTCTACCTATTTTTGCATTGAAGTCTCCCAGCATAATCAGGATGTCCTGTTTGGGGGTTTCTTCTATGACATCTTCCAGATCATTATAAAAGTCTCTTTAATATCATTCTCTTTCCCTTCAATAGGTGCATAATACATTAATCATCGTTATATTTTTCCATTTACCTTTTATTCGTAATTTACTAATCCTGTCATTAACAGCTTTAAAAGATTAAAACGTTCCCCCATAACTCTTTTCTGATGACAAATCCTGTTCCTAATTCATGTTTATTTTGGGTGTTTCCTCCATATATTATAATCATTCCATTTTGCTCTAAGTACCCTCTCCTGGCCACCTTATTTCTTGAATTGCTGTGATATCCATTTGATATTCAACCAGCTCCCGGGTTAGTTTCTTCGCCGCTCCAGCTCGATATAGTGTCCGTACATTCCATGTTCCAAATCTCAAAAAGTCCTTTAACGTTCCAAGGTCGTTGTCCAGATAAGTCAGTCCGATATCGAGGCTGAAGATGTGCATTTTCAGAATAATTTTTTTTTAAACATACATTCGTTACATTAATAATTGAGGTTTTGGGCTGTTTTCTCGTATATTTTTTTTTTTTTTTTTGCATTCCTATTTACAGGACGTTGGTCGCGTTCAGAAAGCATAGGCACAACTACGATCACGTAACACCTATAAAATAGCCTAGTACACATCACCCTGACCCGCTGAAAAATGTTGGTGTTTGACAGCAACCGGCCCGTAAGGATACGCAACTTTAAACCCAACTTTACAGGACAATCGCTGTCAAGCACCAGGCATTTTACAGCTGTTGTTGATGTCTTGAGCAAGTTTGCGTTCAGTAGTTTTTCTGAGCGACCAGCTCTCATACCAACACATTAAGACCAGCACGACACGGTCTGCTGCCAAGTCGGTCGCAGCTGTGCTTCGAACGCAGGTAAGGTGTCTCACGAATCGCGTCCGCTAAACCTTAGCCACGGAGATCGGCTTGTGTATATTATATAGTGTTAATATAACGAACGTACGTACGTACATTGGTACGTATATGCATACGTACATACATACAGACAGACAGGCTGACGGACGGACAGACAGATAGACATACATACACACACACAGAGGCTTCTTTTCTTATGTTACCTTGCATTCTCAATATATATAAATCATGTGCCATGCCAGAAAGCGTGGGTGGTCATGACTCGCCATTTCACTCGATCACCAGAGTCGTGGACCAGCTCAGTGTTCCTGTCTCGAACATGCCATGTGGCCAAGCCATCCAGGTATTTACTTCTCGGCCTTCCCCTTGGTTTCTTCCCTTCAATCTTGCCAGTTGTCACTAAGTTCTCCAATCCATTTCTTCTCATAATTTGTCCAAAGAATTTTGACTGTCTATGTCTAATTTCTCTAATCAATTTACGATTTTTATTTGTCTCTTGTAGTACTTGATCATTGGTTTTTCTGTCTGTCCATGGTATTCTTTGCATTTTCCTCAGAAACCACATTTCTGCAGCCATCAGTTGTTTTTTTTCAGCTTGACTGCTCATTGATCACACTTCACATCCAGACAAAAGAACAGGCTCTATGTAGCACCTCAACACTCTTTTTCTCGTTTCAATTGACATCTTTTTATTGGTCAGTATGTTTTTCATCTTGCTAAAGGCTACTTTCGCCATGGCGATTCTTGTTCTAATCTCTACAAGGCATCTCCCATCAGATGTTATGACTGTTCCGAGATAATTGTACCAATTCACTTGTTGAAGAATATTCCCATTTACTTGTATATTACATTGTGGTATTTCTTTCTTCCTAGTGACGACCATAATCTGTGTCTTTTTACAATTTAATTATCATCCCAGTTGTTCACTGTGTGCAACAACCGCATCTACTAATTGTTGCAGATCCTGCTCATTGTCTGCTATCAATATTGTATCATCTGCATATCTAATGTTATTGACTTTCGTCTTCCAATGCTGATTCCATTTATATCTTCTACATTTCTGAAAATATTTTCACTGTATAGGGAAAAAGATCTGGAGACATTACACATCCCGCCTAACACCTCTCTTAATAGGCTGATATTGTCCCACTTCATTATCAATCCTTATTGCAGCTTGTTGTTTCCAATATATGTTTTTTATAAGTCTAATGTCTTTCCCATGAAATTGTAGATCTGCAAGCATGTTGACATGTCTTACTCTATCGAAAGCATTTGTGTAGTCAATAAAGCAAAGATTTATTTCTTTGTTTACTTTTATAGAACGTTCAATAACTGAAGACAGCATATACACAGCATTTACTGTACCCTTTCCTTCTACACACCCACATTGTTCTTCCCCTATTTCAGGTATTTTCTTCCTCACTCTTTGCATGATAATTCGTAGCAAAATCTTTGTGATGTGACTCATTATACTAATTGTTCTATGTTGATCACATTCCAAGGCTCCTGATTTCTTTGGGATTGCAATAAATACTGAATTACATAATTCAGATATATGTCCGGTATAATATAATGAGTTCAGCAGTCTGGTGACTTGATCTATTCCATATTCTTCTAAAGTTTTAATCATTTCTGTTGTTATGTTATCTGAACCGGGGGCCTTACCAGCTTTCATATGTTTAAGAACATTTCGAACCTCCATCTTCAAAATTGGCGGTCCTTCATTATTAAATCGAATATCATACTGTTCATCTCTGTTATCATCATAAAGATTTTTCACATAGTCTGACCATACATGTAGAATCTAATCTTTTTCTGTTATTATTTTGCCATCTTTAGTTTGTAGACAGCCTGCTGATGTACTTGTTCTTTTATTAGTAAGTTCCTGAATTCTTTTGTGCACTAATTTGTTATTTTGACTGTTGTGTTGTTTTTCAATTTCTAAGCAATGTTTCTCAAGTCATGCTTCTTTCGCCTCCTTACATAATATTCTGACTTGTCTGTGAATTTCTTCATATTTGGCAGAATTATTTTTGTTGAGTCTTCTTTTTTCCAATAGTTGTAAAATTTCTTCAGTCATCCATTTCTTACGACCAACATTCTTTAATTTTGGAATAGTTGTTTCTGCAGCCAAACTGATTGAATTCTTTAACATTTCCCATTGATCATCCACATCTTGGAATAGCAGCTTTCCGCTGGATGGAGAATACGATACATACACACATCGTGATTGTAACTGACTCAGAAAGCATGCTGAGGAAGGTGAGGACAGGCAGGTTTCGTGCAAAGTGGCTTGCTTCGTTTCGGATGTCACGGGTGGCAAGTATCACCTGGATCTTTTCTCCGGGGCATGCCGGTGTGCTGGGGAATGAACAGGCGGACAGATTGGCTGACTCGGCAAAACTTGGTGGAGTATTCATGCATGAAAAGGCAGACGTAGTTGCCTTACGGGAGCACGTGTACACCTCGGAGGAGCAAATGGATCACCATAGTCTGGCAAGAATGTGGCAGCGAGAAGTGACGAGGGGATCTGGCCGACGCTCGACGCACAGAGGAAAGGCGAGATGGACATATAATCAGATTGCTACTGGAACAGTTGGTGTTGAAACTCTTCGCTGGCTGCAAGGGATAGGGACGGAGTGCTTATAGGAATGCCCCGAATTCTGTGATGTCGGTTCCTAAATCAATCAATCAATCAATCCTGGAATAGGATCTCTAGGTCAGACAATATATTAAATCTGTTCTGTACTTCTATATTGAATTTGTTTTGTATTTCCTTGTCGTTACTCAATGTACACAAATCATATTTAGTGTTTCCTGTTTTATAACTGACTTTCTTTAACTTTATCCTCAATGTTCCTGTAAGTAATCTGTAGTCACTATAACAATCAGCACTTCGAACTGTTTTTGCTATTGTTAGCGCATTTCTAAATCTTCTGCTAATCAAAATGAAATCAGTCTGGTTTCTAATCCTGCTATCAGGACTCCTCCATGTCCATAATCTTCTAGTCTAGGGTGTTGCTTAAACCAGGTGTTTCCTACAATAATTTCCTACTGTTTAGCCCACTCTACAAGTCTATATCCTCTTTCATTTCTCTCTCCTAAACCATAGTTTCCTACTGTGTATCTATCACCTTGATTTCCCACTTTTCCAATGAAGTCCCCTGTTATGATGTTTATTTCTTAATTTTTACATTTCTTTAAAGCAGACTCTATGTCACTATAAAATTATTCTACACTATCTTCTCTGGATTCTCCTGTTGGGGCATATACATGAATAACATTTATGCCAAAAGGTCTGCCGCTTAATTTAACTAGTAGAACTCTGTCTGACACGGCCCAATATCCTTGAACAGATTTTGATGTTTGCCGATCCAAAATAATTGCTACCCCCTTTTTTTGATTTTCTCCTCCAGTATAAATAATCTTAAAATCTTCATTTAACTGGATGCCTGCTCCTGTCCATCTCGTTTCGCACATTCTTACAATATTAATTTTCTCTCTCTCCATTTCTTGATTCATGTTATCTAATTTTTCCTCGTCGTTTAGCGTCCTAACATTCCATGTTGCTAATTTTAATGTCTCTGTCCTTGTCTTGCGATGATTCTGTCTTAAGCGAATATATATATATATTATATATATATAATATATTATTATAGATATATATATATATATATATATATATATATATATCCAAAAGTTTCCACCCGATAGCATAAAGACTGCTTTGGTGAAAATTAAGAAAGAAATCAACCAATTGCTGACCGAGAACCATCTACTCTACATGGCATATTTGAATGACCCAAAGTCACCACCACACACACACACACACACACACACACACACACACACACACACACACATTCACAGACATACACACACACACCACACACACACACACACAAAATGCCTTCAATAACATCCGGAAAGTAGTGCAGTAGAAACTTCGGCACATGCGGGACTACTTGCTGAGCAACAAAGCTGATGAGATTCGAGGCTTTGCTAACAGACATGATATGAAAAACTTCTAAGATTTACTGACGGCGGTCAGTAGCAGTTTAACAACATCTTAAATGCAACTTCCTCCATCGATGATGAAGCCATCAACTGCCTTCCTCAAGTCCCTATTAACGATAGATTTGCTGACCTGCCAACCATTTTGGAAGTAAACAAAGCCATCCACCAACTTTCCAGCGGCAGGGCGCCTGGTCCTAACCCCATTCCTTCAGAGATATACAATGCAGGTGGACCGGTTCTAACAGAGCAGCTTCACCAAGTTTTATAAACATATGGGTGAACGAGACCATGCCACAAGATTTCAAGGACTCGTCAATAGTCCACATTTAAAAACGTAAAGGAAACATCCAATCCTTTGACAACCACCGAGGCATCTCCTTGCTCTCAATTGCAGGGAAGATATTCGCCAGAATTCTTCTCAAACGCCTCACATCCCATCTCGATCAAGGTCTTCTTCTGAGTGCTCAGTGTGGCTTCAGAAAGAACGAGGAACTGTTGACATGATTTTCGCTGTAAGGCCACTGCTATAGAAATGTCAGGAACAGAACTCCTAAATGTTCTCCAATCTCATTGATCTTACCAAGGCTTTCGATACAGTCAGCAGAGAAGGACTGTGGAAGATTATGGCGAAATATGGCTGTCCACAAAGGTTTGTGCAAATTGTGCGGTTATTTCATGATGGTATGCAGGCAAGAATACAGGAAAATGGTGAGCTGTCTGAGCCCTTTACTATCACCAATGGAGTGAAGCAAGGCTGGAGTCTTGGCACCAATACTGTTCAGCCTCGTGTTTTCAGTTATCCTGACGAATGCCTTCGAAAACAACGACACTGGAAAAGACATCATCTACCACATGGATGGAAAGTTGTTCAATCTCAGAAGGTTCAAAGCTAAAACCAAAACTACCAACGACAACGTCAGAGAGCACCTGTTTGCTGATGATTGCACTCTATATGTCAACTCAGAGGCAGATATACAACACAATGTTTCATCTTTCTCATATGCCTGTGCCAACTTTGGGCTCAATATCAACTTGGAGAAGTAGATATGTAGTTATGTACCAGCCAGCTCCAGGGATTATTCACACCGTGCGGAACATCAAAGTGAATGGTCATAGACTAAGTGTTATGAACAAATTCACCAATCTTGGCAGCACCGTGTCACAAGCTGCCATAACTGATGACGAAGTGAATGCTAAGAATCTCCTAAGGCCAGCGCGGCCTTTGGCAGACTACAAAAAATGCGTGGGACAGAATGGAATAAGGCTGCAAACAAAGCTGAATGTCTACAAAGCAGTTGTGTTATCCACACTGCTATACGCTTGTGAAACATGGACTGTTTACCAGCGACACACTAGGAAATTAAACCACTTCCACACAGTCTGCCTTAGGAAGCTATTGAAGATTAAATGGCAAGACAAGATCCCAGACACTGAAGTCCTAGAAGGAGCGTCCATACTCAGTATCCACACACTACTTAATGTAGAATCAGATTCGTTGGGCTGGTCACTTGACTCCACGCCAGATCACAGGCTCCCTTAACGAATTGTTTACGGTGAGCTGCGTTGTAGTAAACGCTCCCAAGGCGCCAGAGTAAACGCTTTAAAAGACACTCTGAAGATTTCACTATACGCTTTTGGAATTCGTCATGACACTTGGGAGACTGCTGTCAAAGACAGAAGTTCGTGGCGTACATCATTACACAAGGGTGCAGTCACTTATGAAGCAACCGGGACTGCAAGATCTGTGAAGAAAAGGTTGGACAGAAAAAACCACTACAGAGATTCTCCTCCTGGAACGTGAAGCATTCATTGCCCATATTGTCCAAGAACATTTCAAGCCAAAATAGACCTTATCAGCCATACTTAGAACTCATGGCTCCATACTTTCAACCCAACTGAATGAAATGAATGGTCATCATCAATCTTGATGGACAAACAACATGTGGGTACACACACACACACACACACACACACATATGTGTGTGTGTGTGTGTGTGTGTGTATGTGTTGTGTGACAGTACAATATATTCACAGTGCAGAAAAAACAACACCCAACTTAACTCGGTATCTTCTTTTAACATTGACGTTTTTGGTCATACTTCCAACTGCAGTCCTGCTGGCCGGTTGAAGACCACCTTCCCTTCTTCCCTCCCCCCTTCCCCCGTCTCCAGGTCAGTGTGACAGGTGCATACTTTCTGCTTCATCTCTGAACCTCTTTCCACGTCTAACAGCACAGGTCACCGTGAGCTGACAGTTCTAAATATGTGCTCATGGTGCTCGTCTCCAGTTGTGCTATATTGTCTAATCAGAAGACGGTTGGAACGATTAGTAGCATGACTTTTTGCTGTCTGTGGAACTAGAGGACGGAGCGCGTGTGGGAGTGTCCTGGGTGCAGTAGTGTCGGTTCTTAGCTCACAACTCATGTATTGTCTGTGTTGTTGACTTATGTTTGCTGTAAAGATGACCAATTTGTTACGTGGTCAGTTCTTTTTTTAAACGAGATATGGTGCTTTTTTATTTGTGTAATTGTTGGATTGTTATTGTCAGTGTATGGAATGATCTAGCAGACGTGTTAGCGAAGTTGATCGGGGCTTGCGCTAATAATATCACGAGAACGGTCGGACGATGGTGCAACGCCTGTACTTGTTGCCTTCTAAGTGAGGGAAAGACTGACCATCTATGTCTCTGCACATCAAGGCCTACAATATGTAATGTCTCTATCACATCACAAACCCAGGAAACTTCTTCGGGACTAATTTTAATTACAATTGTAGGATTTTACTCTTGAAGGCCACGAAGCCAGTTTTTGTGGGCTGTAACTTGAAGCAGAAACCATGGCTAGTAATTTTCATGCATTCTTTGTTTCATTTTCCTCCATGTTATACATTTTTGACTGATTCATGTATAATTATGCATTCTTATAGCCCATTCCGTGTGAGTTTGGATATCATGTTCATCCACAACCTTCTGTCACGTGTACTGACAATAATGTATTATACCGATGTTGTTCCACGCCGTGATGTCACACTTTCCAGTATATTCTTTATTGGTCTCCCCCTAGCTCGCTGTGTAATTATGCAAGCATCATCATCAGCTGCTTTGCCGGCTGGCGTGTGCGATGATGCTTCTTCACAAATTGTGATCTCTGACGACATGGATCAGTTCGTGTGTTGACTCCCTTCCGTACCATGACAAAAGACTGTCAAGAATCTTCTCACGCTGTCTTCCTCTATCGTCCTTTCCACAAATCGTTCCAGTTGTCACGACATGTTCCAGTTTGTGTCTTCTCATAACGTGGCCAAAAGAAAACAAAAATTTTCTGATGTTTGTGATAAGCTGCCTTTGCTATTGAGCTTCCCTCAAAATGTCCAGATTAGTCATTTTGGCTATCCAATTCATTTTCAGCATTCTTCTGTAAAACCACATCTCCAAGACTTCCATGGTTTTTTCGCCTGGTTACTACTGTCCAGGATTCGCAGCCGTATGTTAAAACTGGTTCTGTGTACCGAGCAAGCACTCTTTTTCTATCAAGGACAATGACATATTGCACACTATGTACTTCAGTTGATAGAATGCAGTTTGTGCTTGTCCTGCGCTGTTCTTGACCTCAGTGATGCATCTTCTATCTGATATTATCCATGTTCCTATATATCCTATATATCTTGCCCCAAAATAACGTCATTAACTTTAACTGCTCATTTAGGGACAATCAGTGTTGCCATCTCCCTTTGATGAAAAAGCACCAAAATCGACCCAAAAAAGCACTAAAAAGCACCAACATTTTTTAGGAAGCACCAAAAAAAAAGCATCAACTGTTTTTAATTACAAATGTAACAAGGTAGCACAGTATAATTTATTATTATCACTTCATATTACAATGAAGTTTATTCCAGATCCGCCAAATCCCAATCAGAACTACTTTCGAGCCAAGAAAGCACCAAATTGCAATACTATTTTTTTGGGAAATCACTAAAACAAGCCCTGGCGGTATTCATTCAAAATGTTATAAAGTAGCACATTTAATTTATTATTATCACTGAATATTAGAATGAAGTTTATTACAGATCTGCCAAATCCCAGTCAACAACTCCTCTTCAGTTTCTGTAGCTATTTCCTGTTGTGTTTGCTCCTGCGATGATGAGGATGAGGGGGATGATTGAAAGAAACATGCTATATGTCCTCCTGTGATCCAATTTTTCGAAGAATATCCTTAGGTAGTTTATAATCATGACAGCATTTGCCATATCTTTTCATTCCATATCTAATAGTCAAAACAGCTGTCAAACTCTTTATGCTAAGTCTATTCCGCAATTTTGATTTTATAACTCCCATGTGACTGAAAATACGCTCCACGTCCGCATTAGAATGAGGTAAAAAGAGCAGAGTTAAAGCTAAATCTGTAAGATCTTGGAAAGGATTTTCACCGGTGGCATCCCTGATGAGGCTATTTCTGCCCACAGTCCAAGTATGTCAGAGGTCTGTGTCCACTGCATATGATGAAGTTTTCTCCACTGGAAATCGATGCGGGTGAGAGTAGCTGCATCTTCTACAAACATTTTAGCAAGATCCAATATACAGGGCTTCATTGGCTGTAGACATCCACTTCCACTAAGACATGACATGGACTGTAACACTCAAACATTATCGGATGTACGTAAACGCAGCTGTGTCAATAGCTCTATTAACAACTGGATGCACCTTCCACGAATTT
This sequence comes from Cepaea nemoralis, assembly GCA_014155875.1. NCBI lineage: Eukaryota > Metazoa > Mollusca > Gastropoda > Stylommatophora > Helicidae > Cepaea > Cepaea nemoralis. The sequence continues at coordinate 31,284 of JACEFZ010028505.1, read as the reverse complement.
ATTTCTCATCGGGAAACTTGAAGTCTGCTATTAAAGGGAGTTAAATTAGTTGAATATTGCGCGTAACGTACTAAGACTGTTTTACTCCCTCGCTTCAGTTCAAATTCGGCTTTTTAGTGTGCCCAAAATTAATTTTAAAGTCATTCTTACCCACCCCAAAAAAGCACCAAAAAGCACCCAAAAAATTTTGTTCCCGCTGAATCACTCTGCATTTCTTTGTTGTCTGGTTTAAGTTTGTAAACTTAAGAAACTGCTTGCTGTCTGTCCTTCCAATCGAACACTATTGTCTTCTATTATTTATCCTTGTATATGGTGCATTATCTATTCGTATGAAGACGGACATGAGACATTGACATGTCACAAAGCTCCCCTCCAAGACAGTTGTCCTCCCAGAAACTGTAATTTCAGGCCCGGCTTCATTCCGAATTTCCAATGATACTCCATTTATTCCCCGTTGTTTCCTTTCACTTATGTTTCTGTTTCCTGATCAGGAACAGGATGTCGGCTAAGGAAGTCTGCCCCAACATTCAATTTTCCAGGTACATATTCGATCTGTAACGAATTATGGTTGTAAAGCAGAGACCAACCTCATCAGTCTCGCATTCAGGTTCCTTGAGGCTGCCAGAAACATTAGGGGTTGATGGTCACACTGCACCGTATAGTGCTTCCCATACAATATGCTTGAAATTTCTCCACGGCCCAAACCAATGCCAAACATTCCTTTTCGATGGTAGAATAATTCTTCTCTGCTGAGTTCAATTTTCTACTTGCATAGGCAACCGGAAACAGGACTGAGTGCTCATCTTCCTTCCTCTGAAGAAGTGTAGCGCCAATTCCAATGTTGCTTGCATCGGTCCGCAGAATGAATCGTTGGGTGAGATCAGGGAGATGAAGTACTGGTTTGGCAGTTAATGCTGTCTTGAGAGCTGCATAAGCTTGCTCACATTCGGCCGACCCTTTGACATTCTCCGGCTCCCCTTTCCTTGTAAGGTTAGTTAAAGGAGCTGTTAAAGAATTGAAGTCTTTGATGTATCTTTGATAGAACCCACACAATGAAACAAAAGATCTAATATCCTTCTTTGTTTTAGGACGAGGTGCTTGTTGCAGCTTCTCCACATTTCCTGCATGAGGAGTCATGTATCCTTGAGATACTGTTATGTCCCAAAACATCCAATTGTTGAAATCCTATTTGACACTTCTTTGGTCGTGCTGTCAAACCAGTTTAATTCAGACGTTGGAAAAGAAGGTGGAGGGCCTTACAATGTTCCTCAAACGTCTCAGTAGCAATCAGGATATCATCCATAAAGTTGCTGATTGCTGTATGTTTAAGTGGTTTGAGTAGTTTCCTCATCATTCTGGTGAAGACACTGGGAGCATTACTCAGACCAAAGCTGCCGCGCTAAAAGGAAAATTTTCGCACTAACTGACTTGAAAAAGCACTAAATTTAGCGCGAAAAGTACTAAAATGGCAACACTGGGGACATTCTGTTTCTTTGATATCACCATGACTTCAGTCTTTCTATTATTCAAACTAAGGCCCATTGTTTCACTTTCGAAAACCACTGTACTATCATTTCCTATAGTTCCTTCTGACTTGTTGATGGTGCCATCAGCATCACGTAAGTTATTTATATTGTGTCCGCCAATCATGATCCCTAACATATTTTCTGTAGATTTCACCGTACAATGAAAACAAATCAGAAGCATTTACACAACCATGTCTGACGCCTTTCTGTATACACTAAAATGTTCCTACCAGGTTGTTGATTCTTATAGTTTATGTTGGCTGCCAATATATATGCAGTTATGAAATAGACTCGTAAAAATTAAAAATGATATTTTTTTTATCGTACATGTCCTTTGCAGGCTCAACTTCAGGTTGACTTTCTGAGTAATTTTACGTTCAGCAGTTTGCCATTGCCATTACTTTCTAAACAAGAATTTAACATTTAAGTAAAACTGACCGGTTTGCTATTAACATCTAGCGAGATTAACAATGCATTACAAATGATAATGTCAAATGGTATGTATATTCACCACTACTACATGATGCGGAGACCTAGACACTGAACAAGCAATTAGAAAGTCGAACGAATAGAGGCTCTGGAGATGTGGACATACAGAGGAATGTGTCGTATTTTATGGAAATAAAAACAATCAAATACAGTGGCTCTTGAAAAATTTGGAATGAAAAGAGAGCTGATGAAAGAAATAATAAAAACAAGTGAAATATTTGGGCCACGTTACAAGACAACATTCTTATAAAAACCAAACTAGGTGGTAAGATAGAAGGCAAGTGATCAAGAGCTCTACAACGATACAAGTGGAAAGATAACATCAAGGGATGGACGAACAGCAATCTGACAGAATGCAGTCAGTGCTAGAAACAGAGAGATCAATTGCAGCCAGCCTTCATTATCGAGAAAGCACCTGCTTGATTGACTGGTATGTGGAATTAATACACTACCTCACTGTCATTGCACAGTAAGTTTAAGCACCAGCGCGATTAACCTCTCGTCCACGCTTCCCTCTGAAAGTAAACTCACCGACTCATCTCTATGCCACCAAGTGCTTTATGGTACAAGCACCATATTTTTATGCCGATCGGCACTCGATGAGTGTATAGTCCTCACGATGGCTTCAACGGTACATTTAAAAAAACAGACCCGTAGAGTAGGGCGTTGCAGAAATTACTCACTTTACATCTTTTCTATGTATGGGGCCGCCAACCGTCTTCATTGTCCGGCCATTTCCTTATTTATTACATGCCACGAACTGTCCGTGAGGATTTTACAATATGTTGTTAATGTCCGGAATTTTGGATCTTAAAATTTAAAAATATTATGATTTTGATCAATGGAAAATGTGCAATGTGTACAACAATAAATACTGACGATATTCTAAAGCCCTACAAAAAAGAAGTTTATTTTTATTTTATTTATTTTTTTTTTTTTTTGGTCTTTTTCTCTCTGATGCCAGTAATCAAGAGCCTGTGAAAGTTGTCCCATGTCTGTTCATTTTGCCTGAGAAAATTGTGGCTTAACGGTTAAACCAATAGAGTTAAATAGCAAGTCAGATGTGACAACAGAGATTATTTACTATAGTGCATTCACATTTGCCTGCCTCCATATAAAAATCCATATCTCTGTAACCAACTGAGGGAAAACTATGAGATTTAGCATATAACCTTATCATCATGTCCACCCAACAAAAACATTTTTGTTCTGGAGATTGTACAGCAGATTTCAATGTTTGTTTATATGCGGTATATAATTTACGGGTCTGAGATTAAGTTTATAATTTTAAATGTATTAAACCGTAGCCAGACAATCAGCGTTCAATGTTGAATATTCTACGTGTTTCACGGGATTGGCCTTATGCCAAGAACCCCGCGCTGTTTAAACTGGGATTGTTCAGAGGTGTCGTCAAAATGTGGATTATTTCATGAAACCTGATTATTATTATTTTTATTTTAATCTTACCACTTATCGCTAACATTGAAATGTGTGAATATTTTTCAGTGGGATTCAATGCGAAATTGTGTATACACTTCAAAGCATCGCTATGAAGTTGTACACATATTTGTGTATAGAAGCTGATCGCAGGAAACTGTTTTATAATTTATACTATTACAAATTCCAAAAAAAAGAACAGTGCATGCATTGGGTTTGAGTAAACGGTCATTTCGTCGATGGGTGCAAGAATCTGGAATTAAACCACCACGCAATAACCAAACAGTAGGTAGAAAGGTTATTGTAGACAGCGTTGACAAAGATGTCATAAGGCGAGCTATTATAAAAATGCTTTAAAAAGTCGCTTAAAAGTCGACAGGGTCGACTTCACTGCACCGGGTTCTTTGCCATATGGCTCGGTCTCTTTCCGCAGCGCGGAAAGCATAGCACAAAGCACGAACTCTGCAGCTCTAGCGACGACCCACAGGAGTCTCCAAAAAATGTAACTCGTGAACCAAAGGATGCGGCCCGGAATCGAACCCAGAACCTTTGGAGCCCGAGTCAAAAGGCTTGACTACTTCGCCACGGAGTCTCCTAAAATTATAAATTTTTTGGATTTTATATCCAGGATTATCCAGCATTATAAAAATGCTGGATGCCAAAGAAACAGTGACTGCAAGAAAACTTAGGGCTTGGTTGAGAAAGAACAATAACATAGAGCTATCCAAAATAACTGTGTGGAAAATTATAAGGACATTATCTTCACCTTTAGAAAGTACAAAGGAGGTAGAAATATTCTTTGCGAGCAACCGCATTTAGGAGCCATGAGAAGCAGATACCTACGTGAAATAAGGGAAATGCGCAAAGAAAATTAAGACATAGTGTATTTGGATGAAATGTGGATAAATGCGCACCACACAAGTGATAAGGAATGGCAATCAGTGGATGGACAGATAAAGCGATATGTGCCCAGTAGTATAAGACAGCTTTTGGTCATGGCCCATGCTGGTAATAAGCATAATGGCTTACAACAGAATGCTGGGCTCGTGTTCGTATCAAAGCATATAGACAATAAGGATTATCATAATAAGATGAATGGTAATGTATTTAGAGATTGGCTCGAGAATACTGTGCTTCCATCCCTAGATAGACCGTCGTGTCCAATTATGGACAATGCATGATATCATTGTTGTTGCCGAAGAAGAAAAAATACCTACAGCATCAAGTACAAAGGGAGCAATAAAGATATGGCTCCGAATGGAAAATATACCATTTCCAGAAAGGTATTTCAAGCTAGAATTGTTGTCCCTTGTAAAACAGACGCCAAAAAGCAAGAAATATCAAATCGACAAGTTGATAGAAGAGCATCGTCATGGATGCTTGAGACTTCCGCCGTATCATTCTCATTTTAACCCTATAGAACTTGTGTGGGCTAAAATTAAAGGACAGGTGGCAGCTGACAATACTATATTCAAATTGTCTGACGTCAAGATACTAATCCAGTCCGCGGTATTAAATATTAATATAAGTTACTGGAAAAATGTGAGGACCATGTGTTGAAAGAGGAAGAGGACTATTGGAGAAAGGATGGATTGAATTGTATGCAACCGAGAACAGTCATCAACCTACTGGAATCGTCCGACACAGATTAAGGTCTGAGCAGATCGCAGACCTTAATCCACGTGCACGCTTACTGGGATATGTTGCTCCAACTATTCAGACGAATTGCAGGCCCTAAACATTACAGCATCAGCACAATGTCAATGGCAACAGTTTGTATTCCACAGTGATGAATTTTCAATTCCGCAAGCCCTCAGCGATGACAAACAACTGGTATTTTTAAAAAAAAACACATACACACACACTAAACTCATTGAATACCAACAGAAGAGTAATATTGTGGTGGAAACTGACATAATGTGGCATAATAAGAAACGTGAGGGCAATCACATTGTCAAATTAGGGGACAGCATACGTGCATACGAATCAATCTTTAAACTTCAATGAAAAGAGGACTAACATCTTGGTCGTTAAGAAGAAAGCCCACTACAGAGACACTGACAACTATTTTCATAGTGCATAACGGGTAATCATGTTCCGTCTCTGAACAGTAAACAACAGAGTAGACAATCTTTCAAGAAGACTCAAAGCGGGTCTGTCACCCATATGTACGTATGAACAAACTACACAGACAGCTGAACAGATCCTTAAAAATGGACACGATAACTAAATTGCGGTATCATTTCTGGTCACTCCATACGCACATTAACGCACAGCTATTTGGAAGCTTTCACGAACTCGGTATAAAAAGCTAAATGCATCCTAGTAACATGAATACTTGTGTACAATTATTAACCAGCAGCTGAAGAAACAAGAATGAAGTGAAAAATAAGGTATGAAATATATTTCTTCTACTTTCCTGTCAATTTACACATTATTTACCCCATGCCTCTGTAAATTCTCTTTCTTTACTAATATTACACATTGCACCCCTTTCGGGAGGCTCCGTGGTGAAGTGTTCAAGCCGTCTGACTCGGGCTCCTAAGGTTGTATGTTCGATTCCTTCATTTCACGAGTGCATGTTTTCGGAGACTCCCGAGGGTTGTCGCTGGAGCTACGGAGTTCGTGCTTTGTGCGGAGCTTTTCGTGCTTTGTGCGGAGCTTTCCGCGCTGCGGAAAGAGACTGAGCCATATAGGATAAAATCCCGGTGCAACGCAGTCGACCCTGGTGACTTTTAAGCTTCTTCTTTTATTGCACGCACTCCCATACGAATCCGGATAAGCCTTGTGTCGTCATTTGAATTGGCGGGGCATTAATTACTGTAAAACAATTTTGTTAGCGAGAAATCACTAGTTTTTCACCAAAACATCAAAGAAATGTTGCCGCTTTCAATGATTTAAGTTGTTATTGGACCTATCAAAGACATATTCCTTGGGTGGGGGTAAATATAAGACGGCAGGAAAAATTTCATAACGGTGCAACAGACAGTTTTCAAAATAATTGATCGTGAATGACGGCATCCATTTCCGGACAGACTATAGTTATGTTTGGGAACGCAATTTTCAAAAGTGGTCTGGATAAGACAGGTGTTGCTTTTAGTGAGAAAAATTGCTTCAGTGAGGAACATATATAAGAATGCAAATGAATACACGCAATGTGCAATGAGAAAAGTGAACGTATGTTTATTCATACTTTATTTCATTTTAAAGCAAAAAGGTGCCATCTTCATAATGAAGGTTGGCTGCATTTAGTTGAGTTGAGTTGAGTTAAGAAGCGACATCACTGCACTCAGGGTATTCCTATATGTGCTCCGTCCCCTCGTTCAACAGTCAGCGAAGAGTCATACTACTAATCGCTCCCACCGCTATCTGATTTAAAGTTCTCCTGGTATTCCCTCTCAGTTTTGAGAGAACCCCTACCGATCCCCCGCAATCTCACTCTTTCCACATACGGGTTCTCAGTCTGTTCCCCCGCCTTCTCCACCTGGTCCCACAAAGGCATGACCACCTCCCTCTTCTTCATAGGCAATCTACCACCAAGAGGTGCTTTCCCTGCCAGCCTATCAGCCTGTGCATTCCCCCCCCCCCCCCCGTACACCCGCATGGCCAGGGCAAAATATCCATACAATTCTCACAATCTTGTGACCTCTGAAGCGACGATAGCCATTCCATTCGAAACATTTCCTTTCTCCGCCTTACTAAGGCATAGCTTGGCTGTAATGGAATCTCCAACACTGCCAGCCTCAAGCCTTGATTTTACATTCTGTCAGACTCCTGTTCGTCCACCTCTTGATGTTATCTTCCAACTTGTACCTTGCTCTACCTCTTGCTCGCTTGTCTTCACCTTCACCCTCCAGTATGAATGTTATAAGAGTGATCAGTCTTTTAGAAGGTTCTGTGGCTACGAGGTTACGAACACAATCCGTAATCCCGCATACAACAGCTACGGGCGATTTGGAAGCAGACCGTCTTGCTTTAGTTTTAATACATCGCCGGTTGTTCAGAAAGCAATGGTCGAATAATGGACGTAAACTTGCCAAGAAAACACAAAAGGCCAAAATATGCTGGGGTTGCCTGGGACGTCCTGTAAAAGATATGCAACTAACATTTTTATGTTTTGTAACGTGGCCGTAATACTTCACTTGACTCCTTTGTATTTCTTTCATCAACTCTCTTTTCATTCCAGTTTATCTAGAACCTCTATATCTGATTGTTTTTCTTTCCATGATCACGACATATTCTTTTGAATATCCACATCTCCAGAGCTTCTATTTGACTACACGTTAGTTAGTTAGTTAGTTAGTTAGTTAGTTAGTTAGTTAGTTAGTTAGTTAGTTAGTTAGATAGTTAGTTAGTTAGTTAGTTAGTTAGTTAGTTAGTTAGTTAGTTAGTCGCGGTTCCAACTTCACAGCAACGGTTCATCCCCATTATGCTCCGTTCCTGTGCCAGTGAATTTCACACAAAACGTTAGTTAACGTGTAACATTTTTTACAAGTTTAAGACGATAAAGCAATCAAAATAAAAAAGGTAAGAGCAATTATGCTAATTTGCCAAATCTTAGATATGCATTTACAATATTTAACAAGTTATTAGTTCGCGGTCGTCCGTTCTATCATCATAATAAGATAATTATAGTGACAAACTGTTACAAAAGGTAAAGTGATTTCTAAAAGACGATAAGAGCATGCTAAGCTGTGTGTTGGTTTCAATGGAACAGGCTTTTTCCGTAAGTCCTCTTTAATCGATGTTTTCTGGGTTTGAGAGGTGGCAGCCTATATGTGAAAATACAATGATGCATAAATATCCTGCACGAAACATAAGAAATCTCAACTCCTTTAAGAACTTAAAACTAAGAAAGATCACAAGTGCTGTTATTATTTGTTGTAGGTTTGTGTTCTAATTTCAAAGAGATAATATTGGATTATCATCATCAGGCATTGGTCAGCATTTATGGAATTAGAGGACATATAAAGAGATTAGATAACATACATTACATTGGAGGAAATTGAGGCTCTATGTTATTTTGGAATCGAAATACTGACACAATTTCTAAATGACATCTACACAAGTGAGTACATTCCTAGTGACCTATTAAAATCCATTATTATAGCTCTGCCAAAGAAACCAGGCACTTTAGAATGTGAAGAGCATCTCACAATAAGTCTTATGGGTCACATGACAAAGCTGTTACTCAGAATAATTAAGAAAAGAATAAATAGGAACAAGATTAAACCAGAAATTAGTGATGAACAGTGTGGCACAAACAACGCTATATATATATATATATTCTCAGGACACTATTAGAAAGAGCTATAGAAGTAAAAACAGATCTGTACTTATGTTTTATAGACTACACAAAAGCATTTGACTATGGGAATCATGACGAAATAATAAAATTACTAAAGAAAACTGAACATTGACGGCAAAGATCTGCGAAAATAAAGAACATATATTGGCAACAAATAGCAGCCATAATAATCAACAACCTTGTAGGAACAGTTCAGTGTGTAAAGAAGGGTGTCAGAAAAGGTTACGTTTTGTCTCATGAATTGTTCTCATTGTATCGGGAATATATAATGAGATCAACAGAAAATATGTCAGGGATCCTGGTTCTGCTTCTTCTTCTTCTTCTTCTTCTTCTTCTTCTTCTTCTTCTTCTTCTTCTTCTTCTTCTTCTTCTTCAGCGTTCCGAGCCATTGAGGTTCTTTGCTGCAGATACAATCCGTCTCCATTTGTCTCTCTGGTTGACCTTCTCTTGCCAGTCGTTGATTCCAATTGCTTGATTCCTTGTTGGTAGACATAATATAAATACTTTACGTTATGCTGATCACACTGTCTTGATAGCAACAAGTCAGAAGTTCTACAGAAAATGATATATACAATGATTGTAGAAAGTTGGAAAAAATGGACCGTAGTTTGAAGTTTTGAAAGACAGAAATCGTGGTGATATCAAAGAAACAGATTGTGCCTAAATGTGCAATTTAAGTACAGGACGTTATTTTGGGCAATTGAAGAAATTCAAATATCAAGGCACATGGATAACATCAGATGGAAGATGCATCACTAAGATAAAGAACAGAATAGGAGAAGAAAACACTGCATTCTATCAAATGAAGAACGTTTTGTGCAATAAGTCCTTGTCCTTGAAAGCTAGAAAGAGAGTTCTTGTATGTTACATAGAACCAATTTTAACATAACGGCAGCGAATCCTGGAAATTAGTACACAGGCGAAAAATCCAAGGAAACCTTGAAGATGTGGTTTTGTAGTAGAATGCTGAAGTTAATTGGACAACCACAATGAGCAATCTGAACATTTTGAGGGAAGCTAAGCTACAAGACAAAAACTTGAACATGTTGTGACAACCGGAAAGATTTGTGGGAAGAGAGATAGAGGAAAACAGCGTGAAAAGATTCTTGGCAATATTGTGTCATGACACGGAAGGGAGTCAAAACACGAATTGATTCATGCCGGCGGAGATCGAAATTTGTGGAGAGGCATGATCGCCCAAGCCAGCCAGCAAGGCACTGGATGCTAATGAAAGGACAGACTAGACTTGGCATCAGCAACTTACGGCTCAGCGTGGCACGTGGAACGATTTTCAACGTACGCTAAGCTAAGTGAATTGGAATAATGTGTATGACCTCATAAAACTAATCCGTGTTTTATTGAATAGCAACGTACAATTCTTTTACAACTATTTCTGTTTTTTATCCCTTCAAAACAAAAGTAGATAGACATGGGAGGATAGAATGTGCAGTCTGCTGTAAACATAGTGAGTTTGAGACATTGACTGACCTTCATGAAGTTCTATTTATGTCATGTATTGCCTCTTTCTCCCGAAAACAACTGTATATTTATCTCGGCTGTCGTACACTCGTGACAGCACTCTCCGTGGATTGCATCACAACCCATAGTGTTGTTTTAAATTATATAGTGGCATTAAAATAACAATAACAGAAAAGAACAGTCCAAGATGTTTGGGCAAGTCAAGAGAAGGGGAAAGCTGGAGTACGTAGTCACAAAGGAAAAGTTGAAGGGAAGGAGAGTCGGAGGAAGAACAAGAGGGAAGATTCTGGACAGTTTAACATCATGACATGGGGCAACGTTAGTTTTATAAATAACTGGCAGTACACGAAACAGCAGGCTGTGGACAGGCATGATCACCAAATCCACAAGGCATGGACTATAAAAAGAAAATTACTTTTAAAAAGCAAAAACTTCATGAACGTTCATGTCAAAACTGTTGGACAAACGAATATGAACTAAACCATGGTGGACTTCATGTGGCACGTTGACTTTGCAACATTACTTCGGCACAACACTACAACAATGTTACCCACCCCTGCACTAGACAATATAAAGCTGTAAATTATAGAGACCATGTACGTATTTGAATGCCCAAAAATGACCAAAACGCGTCACTGAAAAAATAGGTGTAATTCGACGTATGGCCAACTGGAAAGATCTAAAATAATGAAGTCTTTATTAGTCTTTATTAGCCAGGACAAACCCCCAACTACACCACTAACTATGGACTGTGGACAGAATTCGTATCAAGCCATTTGAACAGTACAAAAGTTTTCAGAAACATATATTGTGTTATTTTGTAAAACCCATGCCATACAGAGCACAATTGGATGTGATAACTCTAATTTAGAGGAGACAACTCTAAGTTAAACGATGTATCTCTGAGCTAGAGAAGGTAACTCTAAGTTAGAGGAGGTAAGTCAATCAGCCTCCTTCAAACACAATACGAACCGTAACGTGGTTATAGTAACATAAACAATACGAGTTCCGCAATAACAACAGATTATAGGCAACAATGCCATGATTGAATCTCAAGTGACATCATAAGTTAATGCCAAACATACAACGATGGTTACTGGTGAATCACGAAATCCATGGTAACTCATCACACCAAACGTTTTCACACTGGTTATTTATACAGGTCATCATGGCCGAATAGATAATTATATAAATAGACACACATAGTATTATTTGGCGCTCACAGAAGAAGAAGTAGGAAATAGAGATTAGAAGACGCACTAGACAACATAAAATATAAAAGCTATAATAATTACCGATCGGGATCGAACCTGTTGCCTCCATATGACGGCGGCGCCTCGCTGTAGGAACAAGTGTACTTCGACGCACTACCAACTAGACACTCCAACAAGAGTGTCTTCATTGGTCGTGTCTGTCATACATGTGTTTACGTGTACAGCATTAGAACCGAATAGATAATAACGCTTGCTCTTAAACTTCCGGTTTGCTGATGGCGAGGTGGCAGGTTCAACCCCTACACCGATCATTTGGACGAAAATGTCCTTGTCTTGTGGGTCTTGATGGCGAGGGACGCTAGAAATAGGGATAGCTAATGCACACGGAAAAATAGTCTAGGGTAGACTACGCTCGATTTCAAAGCGAGCAAACAAAGAACAGAATTTCTGGTCAATTATACACACTATGGCTAAGTATTAACATCTGTCATTATTTTAACTATTCATTGTGTCATGAAAACATAATTCTTTCGTCGCCCTACTCTCCAGCTCTAGTTTAGAGAAAAAAGTATGCATTCTCCCTCTTGAATATGTGGCATTCAAACATACATATAGATACAGATATTTATATATATATATATATATATATATATATATATATATATATATATATATATATATATATAGAGAGAGAGAGAGAGAGAGAGAGAGAGAGAGAGAGAGAGAGAGAGAGAGAGAGAGAGAGTGAGCGGGAATAATCAAGAGAGACAGACAGAGGTAAAGATAGAAAAAGAGAGACTGACACAGAGAGACAGAAAGAGAAATAGAGAGACGGATAGAGAGAGAGAGAGAGAGAGAGAGAGAGAGAGAGAGAGAGAGAGAGAGAGAGAGAGAGATTGTCGTTATTTGTAGGTGTGTGGGTACATCGGACAGACAGACAGACAGACAGACAGACAGACAAACTGGCGGGCGGACGGGCAGGTAGGCGGGTAGAGATACACAGAGAGACAGAGAGAAAGACATAGATTGAGAGACAGAGAAAGATACAAAGAGAAAGAGACATACAGAGAGAACGAGACATAGAGATAGAAAGGGACAGTGAGAAATAAAGAGAGAGAGAGAGAGAGAGAGAGAGAGAGAGAGAGAGAGAGAGAGAGAGAGAGAGAGAGATTGTCGTGATGTAAAGGCCTGTGGCTATATAGGTGGATTGTGCAATCATCAACGCTGGAATACACACAACGAATACAGGCCACCGTCCGTCTACCGCGCAATCTAAATAAAACTATATCAGTCGCTAGGGACCCATTGGACCCATTCACACACTCGCTGATACGGATTGACTGTTAACAAATTCGTCAGTCTGGGCGCTAAAGGCTGTTTTATTCCTCAGTACATGGCCGAGCGAAGTAATCGAAAGCGCAGCTCTACCTCAAATCTCGCCAAATAAATCGCAACGTAACGAAATGCTAACATTCTTCTTCTTCTTCTTCTTCTTCTTCTTCTTCTTCTTCTTCTTCTTCTTCTTCTTCTTCTTCTTCTTCTTCTTCTTCCTCTTCCTCTTACACTTCTTCTTCTTCTTCTTCTTCTTCTTCTTCTTCTTCTTCTTCTTCTTCTTCTTCTTCTTCTTCTTCTTCTTCTTCTTCTTCTTCTTCTTCTTCTTCTTCTTCTTCTTCCTCTTCTTCTTCTTCTTCTTCTTCTTCTTCTTCTTCTTCTTCTTCTTCGTCGTCTTCGTCTTCTTCTTCTTCTTCTTCTTCTTCTTCTTCTTCTTCTTCTTCTTCTTCTTCTGATTATTATTATTATTATTATTATTATGATTATTATTATTATTATTACATGGGGAAGTCAATAAGGAAGTCACAAATGGCTGTAGAAAAATAACTAAATGTGATAGCAACTTGAAACCAGTTTATTTTAATACATACATATTCCTCAAAACAATTTCCACTAACATTTATGCTCTTATCCCATCGTTTTATCAGTCCTCCCAAACCGGATGCATAGATCTGCTTGCTCTGTTTTCTAAACGACGTTTTCACTTCACATTCAACTTCGGCGTCATTCGCGATATGTCTCCCACCAAGGTGGGTTTTCAGTGGAGCAAATAGGTGGAAATCGCTAGTGGCTAAGTCGATGCTGTAAGGTGGATGTTCCAGAACGTCCCACCTTAGTTGGTTAATTTTCTCTTGAGTTAATCGAGCTGTATGTGGCCTGGCATTGTCATGAAGAAGCAACACTCCTCTAGTCAGCATTATGCTGTATGCTGAACCATGTGAGCACTCTATTGCAGATGCTACAGAGGCTATCATTACCCGTCTGTCACCTCTAATCATCTCCTCCACCCGCTGCACGGATGCATCTGTTGTAATCCCAGCGTCCTTGAGAGAATTTTTCTACCCATCTGTGCACCACTTTACGGGACAAACATTTGTCAGCATAAACAGGAAGTATTTCCTTACGAATGTTCTTTGCAGGCAGTCCTTTTGCCCACAAAAAACGCACAACAGCACGTTTCTCTTTGGTTGTACACTCCGTAAGTACAGTCGCCATTTTGTTTATGCGCATGCGCATGAGACACCTAGCGCCACTTGACGAACGGGAATATAAAGTTCGATGTTGCTGTCACCTAATGACACCTGTAGAAATGACCAACTACATTTACCAGCCATCCTACAGAACTGTGTGACTTACTTATTAACTCGCCCTCAGTTTTTATTATTATTATTATTATTATTATTATACTGCTGCGGATGCTGCGGATGCTTCTTCTTCTTCTTCTTCTTCTTCTTCTTCTTCTTCTTCTTCTTCTTCTTCTTCTTCTTCTTCTTCTTCTTCTTCTTCTACATGTTCAGCATCCACTCCTTCTCCATCTCTTCCTCCCCTCTTCCTCCTTTTTTCTTCCTCTTCTTCTTCTGCTCTTCCTCCTTTTCTTTCTCCTCCTCTTCTTCCTCTTCCTGCTCCTCCTCCTCCTCATCCCCCTCCTCCTCTTCTTCCTTATTTTTTCTTCTACTGTTGCCTTGACAGAAGCAGACATGGGCGATCATGGCTTCCGAATCCTCTCCGTTATCAGATGTCATGATAGCAGTTGGTGCTGCTTATATCATTATTTTTTGCCCAGCTGTTTCCGCTGTTAAACACATCTTATGATGTCTTCTTCTGCATCTCTTGTGTGGTATTTTCCCGCACCAAATTTCTCTATTCTACGTCATCTCTTAATATTCCTTATACATTTCATGTGTCTTATCCTTATTATCAACGTCTGGTGACGCCTATATCTCAGCTTGAATTTTCTTCTCTGTCGACGATATGCTTGACATTATCGACAACCACACGCATCTTAACTGTCTTCAGTCTTCCCACCGTTTCATTATACATTGTTCAAAAACCCCACAAACAAAAGCAGGTCGCCCAGCAGGTCAATTACTTATTCTCTTTTATAAATCAAAGTATGACATTTCAGCCGCTATTGCTTAATGATTGAAGAAAATCTGTACGTGTTCTGGTCTTCTTGGAATGATATTTATTAGCTATGGTTCCGTAGCACTGTTACTGAGATGCGTGCGTGGCGCAACACTGCGAACTGTGAATTTCGTGTGAAGCGCTGTTTCATCTGTCCACGGTTATGTTGTTGTTGTTGTTGTTGTTTGTTTTTTTTGGTAGCGTGAACTGCATGTTCAGAGTAATGGCTGTCGGCTTGTCGCAGAATTGACTGGATTGCTTTCAGCAGAAATGTGTGGCTGCTGGTTCTCTGGTGACGGGCGCTTCCATCGATGATTAACTGTATTTTTCGTGGAGAATTTTTGTGTTGGCATTCTAGCGGCGGCATTATGTATAGTGTACCTGTGCGGGCTGTTGGTTTGTCAAGACTCCTGTCAGTTCCACTTTTCACATGGGGTGATGAGGAGCGTTGTGTGTGATATTCACTGGCACAGGAACGGAGCAAAATGGGGACAACCCGTTCCCGTGAAGTCGGAACCTCGACTAATTTATTAACTGTAATTTGGTATTACCTTAACAGATGCAGAAACGTAGTGTACAGGTAAAGACACTGCGGTAGGTGGTGATGTCGTTTTTAGAAAAATTTCGAGAAGGTCATGGATATAAAAAATGCTGAGATATTGAGATCTGCATTGTTAGAAGAGCACGCATCACAAACATAAACATACTGAAGACTGAATCCAAGAATCGACGTTACTGCACTCGCGACATTCCCATCAACATCTGAGCATCAGCTACCATTCTGATTCTAGATGTTTCAGTGGTATATGCCATCTTTCCTTTTTAAACAAT
The DNA here is from genome assembly GCA_014155875.1 of Cepaea nemoralis. NCBI lineage: Eukaryota > Metazoa > Mollusca > Gastropoda > Stylommatophora > Helicidae > Cepaea > Cepaea nemoralis. The sequence goes on along the minus strand of JACEFZ010028505.1, from coordinate 15,544 downwards.
ACTCTTGGTCTTTGCAATAAAACAGCACCAACAATTTTAGCTGTTATCGCAGACCCAGCAATGTACATTATTACATCAACAGGGTGTGAGTTGTCACAGACACTTGTCTAACACCCGCTACCCATTCTCGGTACACTCTGTCCAGTGTTACTACAATACTGCAATTCTGCTGTGATTCTATATTAGAGGGCACCAAGATTCACTTTCTCCAGACGCTCCCCTGCCAATACCACACACCTGGCTGATTGTGTCTTCAGCTTGTATCGTCCACTTATGTCCCTTCAACTTGCGTCCCTTGGCATCATTAAAATCGTTGAACAAGCGATGTTTTTTCCCATATAATTGGGGGGGGGGGGGGGGGGGTATGTGTGCTTTATCCAGGCGAGAATGGCTTGGGTGGCCTCATTTTGTGTGCGTTCTAGCTTCATCTGCTGGCTGTGAGATGTTGTGAGCATCCCCATCACACTCAATCACCGAAATAATCAGATGCTGGTAAAGCGTCAACAATAAACATTCTTTGCTCCGTGTCCTGGCGCCACCATCACTTTCATAGCATTGTTCTCTTTAGTCCTTTCCACCACTTCTCTCACAAGGACAAGCTTATTCTCAGATCATCAGTCAGGTGCCGTCTCCACAACGAAGGTTGACTGCAATGGATCTCCAACACTGTCTGTTTCTCGCTCTGAAAGTACATTCTGTCAGATTGCTGTTCCTCCATCTCGTTATGTTATTTGCCCACTTGTATCATTGTCTACCCTTTGCTCGTTTGCCTTCAACCTTACCCTCCAGTATGGGTTTTATCAGAGTATTATGTCTTTCAACGTGGCCCGAAAATTTCACTTGCCTCTTTTATATTTCGTTCATCAACTCTCTTTTCATTCCAAGTTTTTCTAGAACCTCTGAATTTGATTGTTTTTTTCCCCCATGAAATACTAGGCCTACATATTCTTCTGTATATCCATACCTCCAGGGTCTCTATTTGACTTTCTAACTGTTCAACGTCCAGGCTTCCGCGCCATATTGTAGTGTTGAATATACACAACATTTGACAATTCTTATTTTTAATGCGTTGTTAATCTCTCTATGTATTAATACTGACTTCATGCTGTTGAAAGCATTTTTGGCTATTCTTATTCTCTTATTTATTTCTGTTTCACTTCTGCCATAATCTGTTATTATATGACCAAGACTTGTTACTTGTTCTAGTATTTCCCCGTTGCTCGCGTTTTGCTAGTAACACGGTCAGCGTACCTAAGATTGCTTATGATTCTTCCATTGATATTAATTTTAGACGTTCGACTTGTTTAAAATTTCTTTCTGTGTATAAGATGAAGAGGCTTGGGGACAACATGCATCCCTGGGCAATGAAGAATTATTTCCGTATCTAATTGACGCCATTTGTTCCCAGTTCAAGTTAGTAAACAAACTGGTGTCCTTTCCGTCTACTCCTATATCTGGAAGGCATGTAATTAATCGTTCATGTTGTACTCTATCGAAAGCTTTCTTGTAGTCTATAAAACATATGTATATATTTCTCTGAACTTCTATATATTTTTCGGTTAACATCCTCAAACAGAAAAGTACATCTCTGGTACCGCTGATTTTGCGCAACCCAAATTGTTATTCAGCTACTTTCTTGTCTATTGTGTTTTGAATCCTTTCTTGTATGACCTTTAGGTGTATCTTAGTTATATAACTCATTCAGCTAATACTCGTAGTTCTGTAATCCTTACAATCAACAGCCCTTGGCTTCTTTGATAGTGTGATGAAAAGGATGTTTTCAAATCCTTGGGGATAAGGATTTTATCATCTACGTTTTTATCTTGTCAGGGCCTGCAGCCTTTCCTTGTTTCATCTTTTTAATAGCCTTCTCTAGTTCAATCTTTAATATGTTTGTTGCATCTATAGCAGTGGTTCTCAACCGGTGGGGAATTCCCCCCCCCTCCCCAGGGGGGGATTTTAAGGTTTCCAGGGGGGGGGGGATTAAGATTATTTCAAGATCGTGTTAATACAAGAACCGATTACTTGGTATTGTTTTTCCCTTCATACTGAACGGTTCTGTACGTCTCACCCTTCTAAAATTCATTTTATAAAGCAAGTAGACCCACAAATCACGTTTTATATGTCTAGACTTGTTTTAGTATGTCCTATTAAATGTAGCTTCCATTATTACGTATACTGTGTAGGGGCGGGACGGGATTTTTAGGTAGGAAATACGAAAGGGGGGAATGACGTTCTGAAAATATGGTGAAGGGGGGCATGGGCCAAAAAATGTTGAAAACCACTGATCTAGAGTATTATACAATGTTGGTTTATTGGTCCTGCTGTCCCAGAATACATCTTCCTATAGTTCGTCCATCTTTGTTATAATATCGAAAGTATCAACTATAATTTCTCCATTTATTTCCTCTGATAATATTTCCTGTTATATTATTTTACTTCTTTATAAATATTGTTTATATTTTCATGCAATACTTTCGAGTTGTGTTTTATTTCTAGATCATCCATTTCTTTGCATTTTTTTCTGCAACCACTCTTCTTTGGCAGCTCTGCACAAGCGACTATTTCATTATCTATTACTGTTTATTATGGAGTGTTCTTTGCTTTCTTTCTTTTGGGATCATCTTGCTCAAGATGTCATCAGTTATCCACAACTTATTTTTTTTTTAAATTTTCATTAGCTGGTAAGTTGGTATTGGGAATTTGTATCCTAGTTTTTTACACATTCCCATGTTATATTACCTTTCTCTTCGGCATTTTCATAGTCGTTATTGTTCCACGATTTCAACGATTAGCCTATCATATTTACTTTTTTTTTTTTTTATTTCAACCACGTATAGATGACTTGTGTCTGGTTGTTCAATGCTGATGCATCTATCTGAGGCGTCCTTCCTTATTACTGCTTTTTTTTTTTTTAAGTTTTATTTGTAATTTTAAAATTACAGGATTGTGATCAGAGTTGATATCAGCACCAGGATATGCTTTGGCATTTTAACATTGTTTTTAAATCTATTTCTCATCATAATGTAACCGGTCTCCGTTGGCTAAGGGCTTACGGACGCGATTAGTAAACCCGCTTACCCGTATTCGAAACACAGCTGCGACCGACTTGGCAGCATACCGCGTTGCGCTGGGTTTTAATGTGTTGGTATGTGAGCCGGTCGTTCAGAAAGCAATAGCAAACTACTGAACGTAAACTTGCCAATATATCAACAACAGTAGTAAAATGCTCGTGTTGACAGAGATGTCCTGTAAATAGTCTAGTTAGTCTTTCCTCTTAGCCCTAGGCGGCGCATAGGGCAGAAGTCATGTCTCTCCATGCTTGGCGGTTCGCTGCTACCTGTTGTAGATCTTGGATATCTACTTGGCCATTGAATGAGCCTTCTCTAATGATGGTTCTACGCAGGGTCTCTCTTGGTCTTCCCCGTTTTCTTTTCCCTACTGGTGACCATATGAGGGCTTGGTAGGGGAGTCTTGACTTGTCCATTCTGAGTACATGGCCGATGTAGTTCCAACGGCGTCTTCTTATGAAATTGGATACTGTATCTTGCTTAGTCTCTTGTCTTATTTGTGAATTGGTTCTGAAGTCTGTCCAGTGGATGTTTAGAAGTCTTCTAAGACATTTGTTCTCAAAATTGTCTAATTTTTTATCTAAAGCTACCGTTGATTTCCAAGTTTCACATCCATACGTTAACACTGGAATCACACAAGAGTTGAAGATTTTAAGTTGTGTGTGTTTGCTGAGTGTCTTTGACTTCCAGATGTTTGACAGTTTATTGAAGGCACTAGATGCCAGTGCGATTCTAGATGATATTTCTGGTGTTGAGTCCCCTGTAGATGTCATTTTGCTTCCTAGGTATGTGAAGCTGTTGACTTTTTCAAGAACGTAGCTGTTCAATTTGATGTCATCTGAACTGTTGGTAAGATCAATAGTCTTTGTTTTTGTGGTGTTAATTTGGAGACCAATTTGCCCTGAAACATTTTGGAGGTGGTTTATTTTCTCTTGGGCATCCGGGTGTCTTGAACTCAAAAGCACTATGTCGTCGGCAAAGTCCAGGTCTTCTAGAATTTTGTCAACCCAATGGATACCCATATTTGTGTTGTTTGTGCATTTGCGCATGACCCAATCAATAGCTATTTTCCTGTAAATAGGATATGCAAAAAAAAAAAAAAACACATAATGTAATCAGTTAGGTTTCTCTTTCTGTCTCCAGGGTTTTTCCGTGCATACAGTTTTCTATGGTTATATTTGGAGAATGTGATACAAATAATAAGATGGTTTTATTCACAAATCTGTACCAGCCGACCCCTTCTGTCGTTTCTTATCCCCCATACCATGTTGCCCTACTGTCTGTTTATTATTACATTTCCCAACCTTTGCGTTCATGTCTCCCATGACAATTAGGGACTCTGATGATTTTACAACTTTCATTGTTTAATGTAGTTCTTTGTAGTATTCTTCTAGATGTTCATCACTATTATCAGTTGTTTTAGAATTACTATGTCGAAAGTTCTTGCCTTAATTTTCAGTGGTATCATTATATATTTGTGAGCCCAGAATCCACTAATACTTTCTCTAAATTCCTTCTTACTAAACTTCCTACTCCTCTCTCATGATGATCTCCTCCTGAGTTAATGAATATATAATCGTCTACCAGTGAGTCTCCGTGGCGAAGTGATCAAGCCGTCTGACTCGGGCTCTGAAGGTTGAGCTACCTTCTTGATTTTCCAACCATTGAAGAGAGAATACAAGTTTGCAGGGCACGCGCCTACCTCAGAATTAACGCAAACACACAGCATCCACTGCATAGTGAAATTAGGAAGGTGAAGGGCAGCAGGTTAAAGAGAGGACGGTCGTGGATGGGTCAAGCCGAAGACATTCTTCAACAGGTGTGTTCACTTGAGGACTTAGAACCTGGCGAGGAGTGGGTGCAAGTGCCAACAGACTTCTGCACATCCTTTTCAGTTTGCATCCAACTAGATAGAAAATGCAGACAAGAAAATCCGGCTGCTGTTGAAGCTGAAGTACAAGCGTTGATTTTCGAGAATTCGCTAGACAGTGACGCGGTCATCTACAAAGATGGATCGGTCATCCGACATGTGAGAAGCTCATGGGCCTTTACAGCTCGGGCCGGAGGGAGAATTGTGAAGGAGGACTCTGGTGCTTTCACTGAAACCACAAGTAGCCTGACCATGGAAGTCATGGCAGTAAGTAAAGCAATAACATGGCTCGAGACACAGACATTCACTAGGGCTTGTTTCCTTAATGAACATGATCAAGAGGATAGAGGAGGGGTCGATCCGAAGAGAATGGTTGCTGCCTCTGAAGCGGTCTCGGCTGGCAAAGATTAGTTTCATCTTCGTGCCAGGGCATGCGGGAGTACAAGGAAATGAGCGGGCTGACAAGCTCGCAGGTGAGGCTACTGTGGAGGGCGGACGCGCCATGGACCAGGCTGACATTCTGAATGCTCTACGAGAAGTGAGACTTTTGCAAGAACCAAGTGATGACTGTGAATCTACAACAATGGCCAGACTGCGAGAGCAGCAAATTAAAAGAGGGGTGGCCAAACAAGAACACCACGCAGGAAGCCAAAGAAGATTGATAAACCAACACAGAACTGGCGTCGTTAGCCGCTACACGCTGCGGGATTTGCTGAGGAGGGGATCCGAGCACTTATGGACTGAATGGTCCGATGTGCAACGAGGATGATCTGTCGACTAACTAACTAACTAACTATCTGAAGGTTGTGAGTTCAATTCCGGGTCGCATCCTTCGGTTCACGAGTTTATTTTTTGGAGACTCCCGAGGGTCGTCGCTGGAGCTACGGAGTTCGTGCTTAGTGCGACGCTTTCCATGCTGTGGAAAGAGGCTTAGCCATGTAAGAAAAATCCCGGTACAATGAAGTCAACTCTGTCGACTTTTAAGCGACTTTTTTCATTATATAACTATCGTCTATCCATCTTGTTTTTGATACACCTAAAATATCTAAATGCATGTCCCTTGCTTCCGAAATCAGGTAGTCCAATTACCCTCCTTGATACAGGGTGCGAACGTTCCACGTACCAGTTATCAGACTTCTCCTTCTACTTTTCAGGTAGGTATTGTCACTGCCTTATTCACTATAGGAGTTGACTCCTCCCTGAGCATAATTACAACAGGCTCATCTCCAGGGGGCCAAGAATTATCCCTATAGCTGTTTTCCTTTTGTTGTAGTCTCATTGCTCTCTTTGGGATACTGCATTGTGATGTCCCAGTCTCTTCTACGATGGCCAGCCATTTTCACCATTGTGCCCTGAACACGCCTCATGTTTGCCTCACACTCTTCTGTTTCACTTTCGATGCCATTGGTCTATATAGATTCATCCGCCTTGTTCGCCGCCCCAGTCTTTTATGTACTAGGGATGGACGGACATTCCCAGTTTAGTAGGATGTTACCTCTGCTTCACTCATGTAGTTTAACCGATCAACTATGACTGCTGCCCGAGGTGTGGACACCACCGTACACAAGCGGTATTCGTGGGGCCATACGTGAGCTAGGTAAAGAGATGAGAACGAAATAGGATCATGGTCTATCCTTTGAGATACGGATGTCACTCATCATAATGTACTATACCTCTCGCCTAACCCACAAAACATCATTCCCAGTTACTTGAGAATTCTTTCTATTTATTACTCACTGGGTTATTTTTTGTTTTATTATTTTGGTGGGGGGATATATATGGCATCTTATATTTGAAAATTATTTTGTTCCACTGAATAGTATAGTCAAAACCATAAGAAAGATTTTTTTAAACATGAAAATGAAATTTAAGGTGTGTATCAACAGAGCAGGTGAAATATGGAAATTATCGTGGGAAAAAGTGTGAACAACATTCTTTGCTTCATGCACGCCGCTGCCGTCACTTTCAGAGCAGTGGGTTGTTTTTTTTGTTTCACTACTTCTCACACATGATCCTTCAAGGATACACTTCAGTCAAAGCCTATTCCCGGGCACTAGAAAACGTTCTCTCTATTTGTTAATCTGTCTTTTTTTTAAAATCCGGTATCTCCTCCTTAACAATTTTGTTGTTATGGCGAATAGTATAGTCAAAACCATAAGAAAAAAAAAGAACCCTCCCCCTCCCCCAAATATGAAATTGAAGAGGTATATCAATAGAGCAGGTCAAATAAGGAGACTAGCCTTGTGGGGTAATATTAGGTAAGTGGGACAGAGGAAGACAGGGACAGGCGTATGTCGAGTTCTTAAACAATTTAACAACAAATGGTATTATAAGGAAGGATAAATCATTAAAATATCAGGTGACTGGGTGAATTGGATAGACGTCATCGCCCATGCCTGCGTGCTAGAGATCAGTCACCCAAAGAAGACCAGCCATGTATATATATTTTATAGAAACGTCCTGAGCGAGGTTACTGAACCAAGACACTCTTGTTAAACATTATCTTCTGGGTTTCCATAGGACAACGGAATCTAGATGTTCGGGTGATTTAATTAGGTATATTATGTTCTCTAATGTTATCACCTAATGAACTAACGGCTTTATTTCTGCTGCGTTAGATCATCGATGATCTCTTCGAGATCTTGTTTGCTTGTTAATTTATGTCATTGACATTTCCAGCGTTACTCTGAGTTGTTTCCCCCCCCCCCCCCCCCCAACCTCTTTTTTTTTTTTTTTGTTCATGTAAAGTGGAGTGGTGATATAACGGCGCCTGCAACTTAAAAAATTGTCGAATTCGAATGCAGCGAATGAAATTATTATTATTATTATTATTATTATTATTATTATTATTATTATTATTATTATTATTATTATTACATACGCAATTCAAGCATGCTATGTTGCCTTCCCCCCTCTCTGAACTCAGTATTGATTCGATGTCAAGTCCCCTTTGATAAAATTTAGAAAACAGGAGTTCCCAGTGCACAAAGCTCATGTACAAATCCCTCAACAGTTGAAAAATTAAACAGTAGGCCGTACATATCACGGCTCCGGTAAAATTCCAGAATTTGAAAGAGGTGTCTACGCACAGAAAGAAATGTTAATCAAAACGGCAGAAAGAAAAATAATGGAAAACATTCTGAATATAGATAATTAAATAAATGCTCACTTCTCGTCCTTGACTTGAGAACGTAAATTACAAGTACCTCTTAAATCATAGTGGGTTAACCTGATGGCGAGGGACACTGGTAATAGGGAAAGCTAATCCACAAACAAAAGTCGTTGCAGTGCACTAGAAGTAGGAGCACGTTTATTGAGACTGCTTGAGTTCAAGCGAGCAAACACAACAAAAACCGAAGCAAAATATCATACTTGAGACACCCTACTGGGTTCTTGAGACACCCTACTGGGTTCTTGAGACACCCTACTGAGCGACGGAGATTAGGCATGCGGGTCTACTTACGTTATAAAACGAATTTCAAATGGGCGATAAGTACAGAAGCATAAAGTTTGGAGGGAAAAACACAGGGCAGTCTACCGAAAGAAACACAAGTTTTGTACAATAGCAGCTGAACTGCCAAACGACATTATAGACTTGCTGCAGAGTTGGAACTTTTAAACAGGTCGGAATAAGAAAAGTTGGCATCTTCACATCGACAGTAAGAAGCAATGGAGCCAGCATATTGTCTTCTTCTTCGTCGTCTTCATACATTGGTTTGCTTTAAACTCAAAAGTATTCCACACCGGACTGATTTTTGTGTGTGGACCAGTTTTCTCTATTACCAGTGTCCTTCGCCATTAGACGAACCCATGTAGACTTCTGGGATACTTGTAATGTACGTCCCCAAGTCAAGGACGAGAAGTCAACATTTAGGTTGCAGTGGTTCCTTCTTTTTTGCTATCATTGTCTTTGACGACTACACCATCAGGCGCTTCTCGTGGCTCGACCATTTTTTTTTTAAATTAAGGGAGGTTCTTTAGTTCTATAAAGCTTGGAGATTTACATCAAGTGGGTCCAGTATATGTTTTTTCAAGCATGCTATACATAGAGTTATCCTGCAGAAGATAGTCAGTAATGTGTTTCTTTAGTCCTTACACACAAAGTGTTGAGGCTGAGCGACGGAGGTTAAGCATGTGTTTATTTAGTCTGTGATGCCCCATCCTGTGATGAATGGTGGTGATCTGTTTCTGGCGGTCAGTAGTTTGGTGATCACCGCTGGGCTGATTCTCTACCTTTCAAGTAGCATGGGTGACACTTTGTTTCTCATTGTGTTATTTTCTTGATAACGCTTCTGTTGTTTTGTTTTTACGCAATTGTATCTGTGTTTTTATTCGCCCATTTTCTGTCATATCATCCATATAGTACTGTATAACATGTTATATTCTATCACCATAATAGTACAGTGTATTATGTTATATTCTATCACCATGTTAGTACAGTGCAACATATTATATTCCATCACCATGATTGTACAGTGCAACATGTTATATTCTATCATAATGATTGTACAGTGCAACATGTTACATGCTATCATCATGACTGTACAGAATGATATGTTATATTCAATCATCATGATTGTACGGTCTAACATATTATATTTTACCGCCACGATTGTACAATGTAGCATGTTATATTCTACGATCATAATGGTACAGTACAGCATGTTATAATCCATCATTATGATGGTACAGTGTAACATTTTCTCTCCTGTCCTAATTATATTACAGTGGAACATGTTATATCTTATTATCATGATGGTACAGTGTAACATGTTATATTCTGTCATCATGATACTATAGTGTAACACGTTCTGTCCTAATATCATGATGGTAAACTGTTACATTGTATGCCATATCATCATAGTGGTCAGGTTTAACTTAGCCCCTAGCGATTTCCACCTATTTGGTCCACTGAAAACCCACCTTGGCGGGAGACATTTCGCGAATGACGCCGAAGTTGAATGTGAAGTGAACACGTGCTTTAGAAAACAGAAGACGCAGTTCTATGCAGCCGGTTTGGGAGGACTGATAAAACGATGGGATAAGTGCATCAATGTTGGTGAAAATTATGTTGAGAAATAAAAGGACAATGTATGTATAAAAATAAACTGGTTTCAAGTTGATATCATACTTAGTTATTTTTCTACAGCCATTTGTGACTTACTTATCGACTTCCCCTCGTATGTTAACAGAGAAACAAACAATGTTATATGTTAAAAGGGAATCTAACAATTGTATAAATGTTAACAAAGAATCTAACAGTTTTATATATTTTACCAAAGAGTCTAACAGTTTTATATACGATAACAGAGAAACTAACAGTTCCATAAATAAAAGAGAAACTAATGATATAACAGAGAAACTAAAAGTTAGCAGAGAAACATGTGTGTGCGTGTGTGCGTGTGTGTGTGCGTGTGTGCGTGCGTGTGTGCGTGCGTGCGTGTGTGTATATATCTCCATATGTGCTGAAGTCTACTCCAAAAGATCACACACGGAGTTTTTCAGTACAGTGCTCGAACTCCATAACACGGATGAATATACAAATGTGTGCAAAGTGGAATCACTTGTGCTTAAAATTGTGTTGTGTCTAATTTTTGTCATTTGAAAATTTTACCTAGGCAGTGGCCAGTGCGACCTGCTCTGTGCTATGCAGGGGGATTTGTAACATGCATAAAGTGCACACAGGTCCTGCAAGTCTTTCGCCATGTCCAAGAAGGCTAGATATCCGAATGAATCGTTAGGATCACGGAGTGTATACCATCATATTTCTTACTATATAAACATCTACAAATCGTCAACATTGTGAGATTAGCCTGGTCTGCTTGAGCCAGAGACGGGCGTTGTAACCTTTGATCTGCTCCCCCTACTTCCAACTAGCAAGATGTCCGGCGAAATAGGCTGGAGTTTTTAACGGGTTTACAGGTGAGAGGGTCGACTTTATTACACCGGACTTTATTCTATTGGTCTCAGTCTCTTTCCACAGGGCAGTCTACCGAAAGAGTCACACAAAGCACGAAATCCGTAGCTGCAGCGATAACTCCCATAGTCTCCGAGAATATTGCACTCGTGAATCGAATGACGAAGTCGGGTCGAATCCACAACCTTTGAGCACGAGGCTGACGGCTTAACCACTTCGCCACGGAGCCTCTCTGTGACACAGGTGCTGCTGGAAACGAAACAGTAATGGTGGGGTTAGATCGTCAGTGTTGACATCTACCTGCCCTCCTCTGTATTGCCTAACACAGTGGTTCTCAACCTTTTTTTTGGCCCATGCACCCCTTCACCATATGTTCAGAATGTCACCCCCCCCCCCCCTTTTTCATATTTCCTCCCTATAAATTGTCCCCCACTCCTGCACCTACATAGTATACGTAAACATGGAAGCTAAATTTAAAAACACATACTAGAACAAGTCTGGACGTCTATATAAAACGTTATTTGCGGGTCTACTCACGTTATAAAACGAATTTAAGAAGGGCGATGAGTACAGAACCGTAAAGTATGGAGGGAAAAACAATTTCAAGCAAATTTCAAGTAATTTCTTCTTGTATTAACACGATCTTGAAATAATCTTAATTCCCCCCCCCCCCTGGAGATCCTAAAATTTCCCCCCCCCCCCCCCCGGGGGGAATTTCCCACCGGTTGAGAACCACTGGCCTAACACATTCAGACATCTTGTTTGAGCATTTAGCTACGATCTCCTAGCTATCCCCTTTCCCCAAGCAACAATGTAAAATGTTGCATGTTCTTTGCAGGATGTTTCGATAACCCACCGGTTTATTTTCTAGGCGATTTTACATTAAGTAGTTTGCCGAGCTTCGTGGCGATGGCGATGCAGACGCGTTTCGTAATGCCGCTTACCCGCGTTTGAAATCCAGCGGTGACCGGTTCGGCAGCAGACCGTGTAGCGCTGGTTTTAACGTGTTGTTATGGGAGCCAGTCGTTCAGAAAGCAACGGCAAACTACTGAACATAAAAAAGCTTGCCTAGACATTAACAACAGCAGTAAAATGCTGGTGTTGACTGTAACGTCCTGTAAAGGCTATGCAACTATTTAAAAAAAAAGGTTTGCCATTACTTTCTGAACGAGCAGTCAATATGTAAGCTCAGTGCAATAACAGGAAATACTAATCGATAAAATTTTGATTTAAATCAGCAGCCCCAAATCAGCGAATTTGCACTGTGTGTGGGCAGTGCAATCCCCCGGAGCGGCGGACAGATCCATTATGGGATCTATTTTCAGTTTCAAATCGGCAGTAGCATCAATACCAAGAAAGACGCGTATATGTGTATCTGTGTATCATCAGAGGGCAAGAGGGCAGTATCTCACATCAGCTTGGGAGCCACTGGCTGTAAACGAAGACAAGTGGTTTTTTCCGCCAAAATAACACAGGGGCGGACTTTGGTGGGTTACAAACTGAGTAGCGAAAAACCGAGACACGGTCTATTGTATAAGGGAACCGAGAAGCATATCGGTTTTTATATTTGCTTAACAAGGCAGTGGTTCGAAGGTGAAACCAGTCACATAAAATGGGTACAAAATAGTTTTTCTTGGAATTGTCTGAAAAATGCAGGAAGCAAGAAGTGAACTGGTCATTTAACTTAATTATGCCACGGTCTAGAATATATGAAGGTCTAATACTCTACACCCCAACAGGCGTTGGGGGATGATTATTTTTATAATGGTACAGAATTACGAGGGTAAGTTAATAAGTAAGTCACAAATGGCTGTAGAAAAATATAACTAAAGATGATAACAACCTGAAACCAGATTATTTTTATACATACATTGTCCCTTTATTTCTCAACATAATTTCCACCAACATTGATGCACTTATCCCATCGTTTTATCAGTTTTCCCAAACCGGCAGCAAAGAACTGAGTGCTTTGTTTTCATTTACCCGCCATGCCACAGAACTGTGACTTACTTATTGACTCGCCCGCGTTACTTTGTCTCCCCAGCTATGCCCCGCTTTACGGGACAAACATTTGTCAGCATAAACAGGAAAGCCACCTTGGCGGGAGACATTTCGTGAATGGCGATGAAGTTGAATGTGAAGTGAAAAACGTGGTTTAGAAAACAGAGCACACAGTTCTATGAAGCCGGTTTTGGAGGACTGATAAAACGATGGGGTAAGTGCATCAATGTTGAGATGCCGTCAAGAGAATGAGCAGGCAAGCCGAAAAACATCTAATGGCTGTGGAAATGTGGTTTCTGAGGAAAATGCAAAGAATACCATGGACAGACAGAAAAACGAATGACCAAGTCCTACCAAAAAAAAAAAATGAAAACTGTAAACTGATTAGAGAAATTAGACATAGCCATTCACAATATTTGGTCACTTTATGAGAAGAAATAAATTGGAGAATGTGGTGACAACTGGCAAGATTATGGGGAAAATATCAAGAGGAAGGCAGTAAAAGTAAATACCTGGATGGCTAGGCAACGTTGTGTGGTCAAGACATGAACACAGAGCTGATCCACGACTCTGGTGATCGCGTGAGATGGCTAAAACATGACCGTTCATGCTTATGATGATGATGATGATGATGATGATGATGATGATGGTGATGATGATGATGATGATGATGATGATGATGATGATGATGATGATGATATGATGATGATGATGATATGGGTTTTACAAAAGGGTTTGAAAGTAAGGGGACGACGACTTCGATGCAGCTTGTTGTGTCCCATATAGCTCCATCTCTATTCGCTGAACAGCTAACCGATTGTGTAAAGCAGGGGTCACCAAACTACGGCCCGCGGGCCCGATCCGGCCCGCGACGTCATTTCATCCGGCCCGCCGTCGGTACTCGAACTTGCTTGATATAACGTATGAAACACGAGACGTTGTGATACAATTTAAATGTAAATATTTTGTTTAGAATAATAGGAGATCTTCACACGTGCGGAGACCTCTTTGCTGCAGTTGGCTGTTTATTTAGGCGGCCCTATTTATATATTTTGCAAACCTTATTATGGAATATATTCTTTTACCAAATGAAGCCGCTTGCTGCGGCTCTACAAGAGTATGGAGTAGCATATCCCATGATACCCTGGTAAAAATGCATAGGATGCTGGGATGTTGTGTTGGCGTGCCTATAAGAGCCCAGTCACGCCAAGTTCCCGCCTCTTTGGCCTTGAGAGCAACTGAGGCCGAAGAGATGCTGATGTCTAATTTTCAGCAGAGGGTTTGAACTCAACTCTCTGCGCCACTACCAAGCAGATAGGCGAACATGCCTCAGGCACGACCAAGCGAGGCCACTGTTTTTCCAGACCGCAGATGAGAGGGCAGACAGGCCCTGTGAATATCCAAAAAATCCAAGAGGATCTTGATTGTGGATAGACGATTATCTGCTGTGGTGTGAGTTTTGAATGAACCTTCATAGTTTAAATAGAAATATAGGAATATAATAGCTATGTCTGTGCCTGAGAACAATAATGGAGTGGAGAGGTATATGCCTCGGAAGAGAGGAAGAGGAAGGCCAAAGAAAAGATGGGTGCAGGATGTGGCGGATGATCTTCAGATGGGTGTATCTGAAGCGGACATCTTGCTTATGATCGAGAGGTTTCCGGAAGGTTGTTATGGGAGCGAGGTTCTGCAAAGGACATGCTACTGAGTGAATGACCTTTGTTCCATCTTGTTGTCTGATAATTGCTGGTGTTATGTATCAGACTACAGTTACAGTGTTGGATGATTATCCATGCTGTGATGAGGATCATGGTACTGTGTTGGATGACTACCCATGCTGTGATGGAAGATCACTGGTACTGTGAAGAATGATCATGTGTATGTTTATTCATGGGGATGCCTATGTTGTCATTGCATCTAATCATGAATTTTATTTATTAGGGAATTGGCATTATTAATCAGATGTTGTTGTATCTTTTCAATTACATTATGATTCTCTGTACACGGACCTTAATTTATTCTGATATCTCTAAATCGTCGTTTTCTTGTTAGCCATAGAGATAGAATGAGATTCTCTTTGTCTTCTTATTCCTCTCTTCTTCTACGGCCCATGAGCAGCCGGTGTTGTGCTATTATCTCTGTCATCTATGTGCGGTTACACAAAGGTACTTATAAACTGTATATGTACCTTTGATGAGCCGTAGTTTCACCAGTGACCCCTAGTCCTCTGCTTTTCTGTGTTTCAATAGGATTTTAATTATGATTCTAATTTAATGTCTTTTTTTTTCATTTTCAAATCCCGTGTACTTCACCGTTAATTACGGCTACTTCTTCTTTTTCTTCTTCAGCGTTCCGAGCCATTGAGGTTCTTTGCTGCAGATACAATCCGTCTCCATTCGTCTCTCTGGTTGACCTTCTCTTGCCAGTCGTTGATTCCCAGTGCCTGTAGGTCTGTATATATATTATCTCTCCACCGTCTTCTTGGTCTACCTCGGGGTCTAAGGTCATTTATTTCCTGAGTCTAAGCGAGTTTTGTTTCCCTATTATCTTCCATTCTTTCTATATTTCCCAGCCATTGTAGTCTATTAGCCTTCATGATACCAGTGATTAGCGGGGACTTAAACAGATCATAAATGTCTGTGTTATTTCTTATTTTCCACTCTCCACTTTGTGTATCCCTAATGG